>JAJMHJ010000033.1:0-58331 GCA_030583035.1 Yamadazyma taylorii | reverse complement strand
TCGAAAAATCGCTAACAAAGTCGCTCTGGGAGGAATCAGATTTTCGAGAAATTAACTATGGGATCTGGGAGGATTCACGCACTCACCAGGGTATGATATTCGAAAAATAAACTATGGGATCTAGGTGGATACACGCACTGATTTCACCCTAAAGTACTGAGTAATGGGAGGAATCAGGGAAAAAAATGGGAGGAATCAGGGAAAAAAATGGGAGGAATCAGATTTTCGAAAAATCGCTAACAAAGTCGCTCTGGGAGGAATCAGATTTTCGAGAAATTAACTATGGGATCTGGGAGGATTCACGCACTCACCAGGGTATGATGATTCTCATTACAATGTGGATGGACTCAAAGAAAGTGTTGAAGGGATGGACAAAGTCATTTACTCTTCCAAGAACATGCCTTGCGAAGAATTTGCTAAAATAGCTGTTAAGGACTTTGAGAATAGCAGGTTTGGGGTGATTGAATATTATAGAGGTACAGGGGGCCTTTTAATTTGGCTCTTGGATAGGGTTCCAAGATTTGTTAGAACCATATCTTTCACCTATTACTTTAACGAGGTTAAACTTTTTAGAACTCTTAGAAAACTCCACAAGTAAATTCTTACACTAATAACTAGAAATTATGATATATATATATGGGTTAAATGTTTTTATGGATACAATAAAAAGACTATTGTTTGCCTTGATAATCACTCCATTATATTATGTCTATATTATTAATAATTTATTTTTTAGGTTGCAATATCTTATTTCCGAGTTCAATCAGCGATTCCCAGTACTGGTCATCCTTCATTGAAATAGTGCCATCTGCTGCAAAATACCAATACTGGTGAAAGCAAGGTTGGCTTGGGTTTTTTGAAAAAGTATATCCCTGGTGCTTAATGGAATTGCTATAAACAATTATTTTATGAAACATGTTTTGAAACATCTACGCCGTTACAGCCTTCTAATATTTGTATATAGCGGAGATAATATAATACTACCGACCTTTTTAGCAACAGTTCCTGTTCCTATAAGCACTCCACTTTTAGTATTCTTATCCCTGATCATATTATTAATGATGTTCAAACTGACATCAATAATTATAATAGTTAAGTTCATACGTATATTGGCTTATCTAGATTATCTACAACGAGGTCCTTTGGGTTTATTACATTTTAACCCAGTTTCAGTACCAGCAGATGATTCAAAAGCTGAATCTTAAGGTTTTAAAGAACTGATTTGTAATTCAGTAATATCATCAACGTCTAACAATTTATCTAATAGTAATTTTCTATTGTAAAATGATGATTTTAAATGATTAATTAATCCTTGTTTATTAGACGCATAATGCATTCTATCTTTAAGTTTGGACTCTGATGGACAATTATAGATTAAAGCATATTTAGAAGGTGAGTAATTATAGATAGCAAACTTAGGAGTAGGTTCAGGTTCATTGGCATTAAATGATCCTAAAGTAGGAACTAAATTATTCAATTGAATATTTTCAAATGTCTTCATCAATTGAACTAATTCTTCATCTAAATCAAAATTAAATAAGATCAACTTATGATCATCTTTTAATGTTTCAAATTGTTTCTCTAAGTCATCATCAATCTTGAATGACCATTGAGTACTTGAATTGTCCATTGCAGCTAATTTCTTACTAAACGAAGGATTCTCTACTGATGAATAATCCACTATGTTTGAACAGCAAAACCTCCCAATTAAATACTTCTTTTCGTCGACGGTGAAGCGTGCAAAGACCAGACACAAAGTTATAGACACAAAGGGTGCGGAGTAAAAAAAAAAAAGAACAATCAACACTGCCACCATTATAAACAAACTGGAAGTATTGTTTTACTGAGTGGGTGTATTCATGATGTAAAATGGGAGTATTCATGATGTAAAATAGGAGTATTCATCATGTAAAATGGGAGTATTCATGATGTAAAATGAAAGTATTCATCATGTAAAATGGGAGTATTCAGCAGAGAGCAGAGAAAGTAATGCGGTCTTGTGCTGCAGATTACCAGAAATGGTAACACCAGACTAACGTTGGAAGTTCTGATGACAACCCAAAATACATGAATGGGAGGATATTCACAATTGCGAAAGACCGCTAACAAAATCGGTCAGGGAGAAATCGGATATTCGAAAAATTCACGCACTGACCAGGGTATGATATCAACAACTTGTCTTGAAGGACTTTTCTATCTCTAGTTTTTTTTGTGACTTCGTATAAAAGCACGTATCTGCCCTTCTATTTTTTATCGAATTCATCAAGGGGGGGGGGTGTTCAAAGCAATAACTTCAACCCTTAAGTTGACATCGGTTTAACCAATTTCAATATTAAATATCTTGAGACCCTGTGGTCCCTCTTTTGCAGTTGCATATATTACTTTCTTCACCCACACTCATTTTTCAATGAAAATATCAGTTATTTATCTAGTAAAATTTTGTCAAGTACTCGGTTTTTGTATTTAGGCATATTCTTCCAGTAGCAGGCTCTTCCGGTTCATGTTACAATACTGAAAATCCTGATTTGTTTGAATCTTATAAATTTCCGAAGGTGCTTGTATCAAAGAGCACATTCTCGTTGAGATCATCAAATAGGTTTACCCAGTCTACCTCTGTTTGAAATCTTTCAATAATACCAAGAGGGGATGCGATTTTTGGAAAAGTAGTTAAAGCATTGGTGCATGAATCATTGATGCTTGAATGATCCGAATAGCAAATATCGGTATCAATCGTGTCGAATGAAAGTTGTGTAAGATGAAGTATTTCTCGCAAATAAGGAATATCGTATTGGTAAAACTTTATCAGGGAACTCAGGAAGCTACTATAGAAATCATCCTTTTTAATAATAAACAAAAAGTAATCAAATAGTTTTGTGATGCTAGAAAAAGAAGTCCACCGCTCAGAATATTTCCAAAAACATCTGACAAATATAGATAGACTTTTTCCCATGATTTCTAATATTTGGTCAAGAAGTGAGCAAAGGAGCTTTTTATTATTGGAGGTCCAACTGGAGTAGATCTCATGATGGTTCTCCCTATGAAATTTAAACCTTATATAACCATCAATATTTAACATGAATGACCTGTGCATTAATTGAACAAAAAAAGGAGAAATGAGTAGGGATCCATGTGAACCTAAATACTTGTCGATTTCAAAAGTCAAAGGTATAACCACAGGAAGAACCTCTCCTATAGTTATACAATAAGTTTTTCTTTTGTAAAACAAAAAGTGATCCAAACATTTTTCTTTGGTAAAATGTGTTGTGATGTGTACTAATAGTGAAAGTTGAAACACTCTATTAGTGATTGAAGCCTTGATACGATAGATCAGTTCCTGTAGCATTTTCCCTGTTTTAGTTGATTGTTTTAAAGACATAAGTAAATCAAAAAGAAATTGACTCCCACTGTCATATTCAAATTTGCTGAAAGTGTGAAAAAATTTTGCCACGTTGGATTTTCCGTCTTTTCTACTGATCATGTTTAACAAAGAATTTCGGTTCTTGAGTGAATCAAATAAATGTCGAAGTTGCCTCACCACATCTTTTTCCACAGCTAAATCAAAGGTGTTGCTGTTCTGTTTAGTAATAGTTTCAGGATCTGGTAATTCGAATTCAGCTTGAGAATGATCGAGTAACACTGGCAGGCCAAATATAGACGCCTCCCCTGCATCCAAAAGATACATATATGCTAAAAGCTTCTGTTCGAGGTGATGAATTCTTTTGTTCGAAGAATTACGTCCTAAATTTATGGCTCGAGCAATGTGAACCAACAACCCATTGGTTATTTTAATTTTGGAAAGATATTTCGATTCTGTCATTGAAGGGTCGATTCGTTCCGACAATTTCAACACTATTAATAATTGAAACAATGAAAGTGAGTATTCGGTGTATAAATTTACCCTTTTTAAGCATTTTACTGTGAGTTCAATATATATATGGCTTTGAAAATTAGTGTCCTTGGCTCTAACAATATAAAAAATTATTAGCAATATTCCCAAATGACATAACGCATCCAAGCTATCAATTTTCAAGTTAATAATCTTATCAGATTCATTTAAATCAAACATTGCAGCAACCGAAGATGTAACCACGGTATTATCAACCAATGGTAAACTGGAATAACCGTTATTAAAAAAATCTTGAACAACTTCATTAACCTCTTTAGATGTTGATAAAACACAGCATATTTGGTCAATTAAATCATCCATTGGAACATCACCATCTCGTGCTAACTCTGTTCCACATTCATAACTAGATTTTTTGTTATGCTCTGATTCAGTACTCGCCTTTAGCTCGGGGTCATAGCAATTATCATTGAAATATTGAAATAGTTGATTCAATGACGGTTCCAATCTTTGTATATGCAGCCACGAAGTACTGTTTTCTTTTGGGTCAGTTTTCTCTGTTCGAAAGCTAATAGCCTGAATCAGATAATTGGTTGGAGTCTTCCCCCTTAATGCCTCTAGGATTCCGGCTAGCCCAAGAGATTGTGTATCATATTTTTCATGAAGCTTTAAAACTCGGTATGCTCCTTTCTGCAGCTTTTCAGCCAATTCGTAAGAACATTGACGATTTTTCTTACTACGAGCACAAGACAGACAAGGTTTGTTTCTATCACATCTAACCCTTCTCTTTCTGCACGCGTCGCATGCATTTATGGGTCTTATTGAACTCATGGTTAATGAGTACTAGCTTCCTATCAAAAAATCTCGTACGACCTTCCTTTTAGGTCCTATGATGATTATCTTAATTATCACGAACTCTCGCACGAATTTCCTAAATAAGTAATTCGTACGAATCTTTGGGACAATCGATTAACTATATAAATGGTGCAGTTTATTACTTATGATTTATAATATTACATCAAAAATGGTTATTGTGGCTGCAATTGTTGGTATGAATGGGCTACTAGGCGAGCCTTTATTGAAAGCTTTTAGTTCAAGTCCCTTTAAAGACTATTATAAATTTCCAATTGTTGGTGTTACTTCAAGTGACAACAAATCGGACGGAAACGAATTAGAGTACCGTAAAGTGGATTACAAAAATACTGACTCCATGGTAGAAGCATTTAAGGGGGTAAATGTGGTAATAAATGCCACTGGATATAGTGTTGATAGTGGTCCAATCGTGGATGCTATAGAAAAAAGTCCATCTGTGAACCTTTATTTCCCTCCACTGTTTGGTCCAGATCATGGGCCAGAGCTTGATGATTTTCCAAGTTTTAAACAATTATTTGTTGCAAAAAAAATTGAGTATGCTTTAGAAAAAAACACTTTCAAAACTGTTGCGTTGTACATTGGTGGATTTTTGGAGTGGGTCACGCCTTCAATGGTAGGTATTGATAGAGAGAACCATAAGTTTACCCAAATCGGGAATGGAGACTTTAAGGTTCCTGTGACTCTGATTGGCGATGTTGCTAAATCAATAGCCTCGCTAGCACATCGCTCACCTAATACTTTGCCAAATAAGTTAGTGATTCAAGGAGATGTGTTTAGTCCTAGAGAACTAGCCGAAGAATATGAGAGAATTACCGGCAAGAAGCTTGAAGTGGTCCATAAATCTGTCAACGAGACCATGCAAAAAGCAGTAGAAGCAGGAGCTAAGCCATTTACTAGCTTAGAACAAGGAATTGCCATATTTGAAGGACTGTGGGTCAGCCCCAAGCGTGTGTTTGATCCTGAAGCAGCTTCTGAACTGAACAATTTTGTGAATCCCGGGATATTTGAATGGAAAAAAGTAATCCCATCTATTAGAGACCTGTGGACTAAGGAAGAAGCAAAGTTGCATATCTCCAAATAGGTTCCAATATTTAATTACGACTCCCTACAGGCAACTTAAATAATGAGAAATACACATTATGCCAGACACTTTAAACAGGACATTGTAAATCAGTTAATTGAGGACTTAATTAGATCCATTATGCATGCTACTCTCTTTCTTTGTTACTTCTCTGACTAAGCATCTCTGTTCACCTTCACTATCATTTATCATTGTTGAAGTTATAGTGAATTCGTATAGGGTAATTTATTTCAAATCCAGGAAACATCACAAAAACTATAAACTATCATCAAAACCGGGGCAATCACCAGAAGAACATAACTGATGTCAAGAATACCAAAATTGAACATAAGGTCCAGCTTTGAAGAAGGCCCTCCTACAAACACTCAACTTGCTCACAACGGGTGCGCTTGTATGAGGGAACTGATAATCGCTAAAATACTGAGGAATGGGAGAGTTGACCGCTAACAAAGTGGGTCTGGGTGAAATCAGATATTCGAAAAATTAACTATGGGATCTGGGTGAATTCAAGAACTGACCAGGGTATGAAAAAGGCTGGTGGGTAAACTTGTATGAAGTTTTCAGATTTGACCATTAATATTCTGACCAAGAAGCTGTTGTCTTCTACGCTACCCCTTTCAACTAATATAAAGAACAAAACATTATTTATAAACTATTATTCTAATATAAGACTAATATTTATAATCGATCGCTTCTAATCTCTCGTCCAACTTGGGGTGACTTAAAGAATAAATAGAATATAACCAGTCTATTTGTGTGGCTTGTAGGTTATCAATTTCTAACTTCATTAATGAATCACCCAAAGCCTGTTTAAAGCCCAATTTGGCTGCAAAATCGTCTGCTGCATATTCAATTGCCCGGACGGAAAGATTTTGTAAAAGATTTGAAATCAAACTAGTAAGTACGGCAAGATCCAGAAATATTACGTAGCCAACATACATAGGTTTGGGATCAAGGAATCCAAAGCTTTCATATAAAATTGGGGATGTAGCTACAAATTTGAATAATTGAAGTCGAAATAAAACTTGTCCGATGTTTAGGGCTGCAGTTTTAAAAAGGTCATAATTCTTCCAGTGTCCAAGTTCGTGTGCCAAAACTGCTGTGATCTCGTCTGTAGTTCCAGTTTTCAATAAGGTATCAAATATAGTTATACGCTTGAACCAGAATAATCCGCTAAGAAAGGCGTTTGAATGTGAGGATTTTGATGAACCATCACAAACGTATATCTTATCGGTAGGAAACCCTTGTTCTTTTGCAAGCTTATAAATTGATTCCCTCAACTTTTCATCAGCCAAAGGAGTTGATTTGTAAAACAAAGGAAGAAAAAATGTAGGGAAAATCATATTGAGTAAGACAACAAAGAAAGTGAAAAACAATCCCATAAAAAACATAAAATTGTCACCACTAATTTCAAAGATTTTGACCAAAGCAGCAACAAATAGACCATTTAAAACAGTACTGACCAAGTAAATTTTAATTGAATCCTTGCAATATTCACTCAATGTTAATTTGTTAAAGCCATGTTTCTCCTCGACATTAAAAGTCAGAAACAAGTCAATTGGTTGATCCCAAATTGTTTCCAAAGATTGTTTAATACTAAAAAAAATTACAGACTGTAACACAGAGCTACCTTGCAATTTACTGGGTATCACTAGTCCTGATAAAGACGTCAAAACTGTTGCACTCGTATCCCATAACACTTTGTAAAGGTTTAATCGAACAAACAAAAGCGACAATACTAATCGACAAACCATCCGAAACATTCTAAGCCGCAAGGTATCAGCTTCATATTTCAGAGACTTTTCCATGATTTCAGTAGTTACCTGTGGGATCTTGCTATGAAACGTTTGTTTTGTGGACACTAAGTAGTATTGCCTGGATACAATGTAGACTTCAATAGAAGTATGTAATATAAGAGATGTGACCAATAACCTTTGACAATCAATATCCATTGTTAAATTTTTGGCTTCTAATAAGTGGTAATGCTTAGGGGTAGAATAGAGTAAGAGACTAGATAAAGGGTCCACTTTAAATATTCAATGATTAAGACTCAATTGTAATCCATACATTCTGTACAATTGTCTTTTGCCGCGTATTCAGGGGCTACGTTTCCAAAAAAAAGTTAATTTTCTTATCATTGATAAGGTTAATGTGGTCGGGGTTAAACCGGCAATAAAGGGTATCAAACGTTTATTACTGGCAGTTCTCTACAGAAATTATAGGTGCAATCAAACAGATAAGGCACGATTACTACAAAAAAGTTTATTTTAACAATCTATAACCCTAGACCATAATATCATAATATCTCTCTCAACTGGGACAAAACAAACATCTTAATGACATCACGAACCAAGCCAGAATAAAACTTGCCTCCTACTACACAAATTAACTAGATCTATCTTTCGAGGAACTGACTCCAACAATGACACAGGAAAAGAGTCTGAACCCGTAGTACTCGTAGGTTTTGTCTTTTGATTCGTGTTTCTTTAACACGAATGGGTTTACGTTTTCCAATTTCATTTTGGGTTGATATAAGATTTGTAGCTGATTTCTTGTTTAGCTGAATTTTTTTTTTTTTTTGGGCATTGGTTCCTGGTATATATACTTTTGGGGCCATATGATGCTATGATTTTAAATTGCCATGCGGCTGCTTTTTGCCATGCGGCTCTTTTTTGCCATGCGGCTGCCTTTTGCCATAACGCAAGAGGGGTTGAATATCTTTTAAGCACACCACTGATATATTAAAAAATATTATAATATTATGGGCGATCATTTTGCAGCAAAAAAGTAACTACCCCGTAGATTATTCCCTGTATCCTAACCTTTAAAATTGGCCAATCGCAGATGAGCGAGAAGTGACTGGGATCCAAACCAGTGTTAACTCCGGAATCGCTTGTGCTAGCCACTTTAAGCAACAACTCATGCAGGTGATGGTTTTGATAAAAAAAGTTGTCTTTTTTTCTTGGTTTCGATGTGTTACATCCTAATGTATAGAAGGGCTTAAGGTGATTGTTTAGGGCTGTTTCCGCCCGCTTACTGCTTCCGCTTTAAGTTATTCAACGTCTCCTGCCATTAGATGGATTCGATAAAAATTTTTTTCCTTTTTTCTTGGTTTTTCGAATAACCAGTTATAGACTTACCTCAGTCAACGGTATAAAATGGGTAAGGAATCAGCATACACCCCAGTTTTTGAATACCCTTAAACAATGAAATCAGATTCTCCATCTCGACATCTAGATAGCCGAAGTTCTCTCGTTGGAGATCTGAAGTTACAAGATCAAGATGAGCTGCAAATCGGGTCCTATGAAACAGATTTAACAGAAGAACCAACTCCAAAATACACGTTTTTGGGAAAGAGAGGTATATGGGTTGCTTATGCAATTGTGGTAGCTACTGCTATTGTTGAGCAATTTGCTAATGATTCAACTGCTTCATTTGATCTGTATGTCACTTCAAGTTTTAAAAAGCATTCATTGATTTCCACAGCTGGGGTTGTCTATAGAATAGTGTCTATTTGCACTTACCCTATTCTTGCAAAATTAGGAGATTGGTTCGGTAGAGGTGAAGGATTTACTATTGCTGCCATTTCCTATACATTAGCTTATGTCCTATATGCTTCTTGTCAAAATATCGGTACTTATTTTGCTGGTGAAGTGTTTTTTTCGATCGGTAGATCGGGATATACAGTATTCCAACAGATATTCATTGCAGATACTTCTTCTTTGATTAACAGAGGTCTTCTTTCTCAGCTTCCTAGTGCTATTGGGGGTATACCTTCGTTATATGCTGGTACCTATATAATGGATAGCTTTTTGGAGCATTCTACTTGGCGTTGGGGTTATGGTTGTTTCGCCATAGTTCTTGCTGTTACCTTGTTGATCTTAACAGTGGTGATGTTTTATTTAGACCGGAAAGCCAAGAAAAGAGGTGAAAGAAAGATGGCTTCCATAATGACTGACATTGATCCAGCAGCTCCTTGGTATAAGAAAATGTTTCAAATAGTAATTGTTAAGCTTGATATTATTGGGGGTGTGCTTTTAGTTACAGGTATGGCTATGCTATTCATTCCGTTCACATTGACTGGTAGTGCCAATTCATATAGGTGGAAAGAACCGGAGTTAATTGCCTTGCTAGTTGTTGGATTTGTTACCTTATGTTTTGCCTTTTTCTGGAATGGTAAAATTGCAAAATTTCCATTTATTCCAAGTGACACTTTAAAGTCTAAAAGTTGTGTGTTGATTATTACTTTAGTTGCCTTGGACTTGTGTGGTAACGCTGCTTTCAACGGGTACTTTATTACCACTTTACAAGTATCGGGTTATTATTCCGCTGGTGGTGCTACTAGGGTTGACAGGGGGAAAAAAGTAGCTTTTGATGTTCTTAATGTCTTTACGGGTATTTGTATGAAGTATACCAAACGTTCAAAATGCTTCATTATAATTGGAGTCCCATTCTTAGTTCTTGGTCAAGGTCTCTTGGCATGGTTTACTTGGAGAAATGGAAAGGTTGAAAGAGAAGTTTTATTGATTTTAGCAGAAGTATTCATTGGGGTTGGAAGAGGTGTATACCAGTGTTCAGCTCAAGTTGCCCTCCAAGGTATAGCTGGAGTTGAAGGAATTGCTATGTCTACTGCTTTTTTCCTTGCCTTTAACAATGTTGGGTCATTAATTGGAAGTGCTATAACCAGTGGAATTTGGAATTCAGTAGTCCTTCAGAAATTAGATACTTATCTTCCTGAAGATAGTAAAGATTTAGCTCCCAAGATCTATAAGAGTATAATGGTTGCCAAAAAATTCAAAAAAGGAACACCTATAAGAGATGCCATTGCAAGATCCTATGCCGAAACAGTTCAAATCACTGGTTGGGTTGGTTTAGGTATAATGGCTCCTATGCTCATATTAATGTGGTTTGTAAGGGAAGTCAAATTGACGGAAGCCAGAGATATATATGAAGGAATGGACGACTCTCAGCAAGAAAAAAGTGATCGAAGTAATGAAAGCACTAAAGAAAGCAAGGTTGGCTTGGGTTTTTTGAAAAAATATATCCCTGGTGCTTAATGGAATTGCTATAAACAATTACTTTATGAAACATGTTTTGAAACATCTACGCCGTTACAGCCTTCTAATATTTGTATATAGCAGAGATAATATAATACTACCGACCTTTTTAGCAACAGTTCCTGTTCCTATAAGCACTCCACTTTTAGTATTCTTATCCCTGATCATATTATTAATGATGTTCAAACTGACATCAAATAGTTAAGTTCATACGTATATTGGCTTATCTAGATTATCTACGACGAGGTCCTTTGGGTTTATTACATTTTAACCCAGTTTCAGTACCAGCAGATGATTCAGACGCCGAATCTTAAGGTACCGATTTCTAATTCAGTAATATTTTCAGCCTCTAACACTTTATCTAATAGTAATTTTCTATTCCAAAATAATGATTTTAAATGAGTAATTAATCCTTGTTTATTAGACTCATAATGCATTTTCTCGTCAAGATAGTAGTCCGATGGACAATTATAGATTAAAGCATATTTAGAAGGTGAGTAATTATAGATAGCAAACTTAGGAGTAGGTTCAGGCTTTTCATTGGCATTAAATGATTCTAAAGTAGAAACTAAATGATCCAATTGAATATTTTCAAATGTCTTCATCAATTGAACTAATTCTTCATCTAAATCAAAATTAAATAAGATCAACTTATGATCATCTTTTAATGTTTCAAATTGTTTTTCTAAGTCATCACCAATCTTGAATGACCATTGAGTACTTGAATTGTCCATTGCAGCTAATTTCTTACTAAACGAAGGATTCTCTACTGATGAATAATCCACTATGTTTGAACAACAAAACCTCCCAATTAAATACTTTTCGTCGACGGTGAAGCGTGCAAAGATCAGGTCCAGACACAAAGATATAGACACAAAGGGTGCGGAGTAAAAAAAAAAAAGAACAATCAACACTGCCACCATTATAAACAAACTAAGTATTGTGTTACTGAGTGGGTGTATTCATCAAGTAAAATGGGAGTATTCATGATGTAAAATGAAAGTATTCATGATGTAAAATGGGAGTATCCATCTACAAACTGGGAGTATTCAGCAGAGAGCAGAGAAAGTATTGCGGTCTTGTGCTGCAGATTGCCAGAAAGGGTAACACCAGACTAACCTATGAAGTTCTGAGACAACCCAAAATACATGAATGGGAGAATTTGCTGCAGTCCTGCGCATTATTCTGGTTGGTTTTATACTAAAAGATAAAAAGGGAAATTATTGCCTAGGGAAACTATTGCCTAGGATCAATATTTCAAAGAAGCCAATACAATACTAATGTACACCGAACCATTGAAAGCAGTTATTGGGAAACTTTGTGGTTATTTCATCTCCGTGTATAATCGTTATGATTTGGGTTGTAGAATGACGGCCATGTGTTACGATGGTGATAAAATCATTGTATATTCACCTTTGCCTTATGGGGAAAACGTCAAGGAAGCGTTTCAAATGTTAACCATGTCCAATGGTGAACACTTTAATGTAACTCATGCGTTCATTCCTATTTTCCAACACAATTTGGTGGCCGAAAGTTACAAAAAACTTTTCCCCAACACGCGTCTTATTGGTTCCGATGTCATTGCTTATGCCGATATAAAACTTACCAGTGAATTAACTAATCAAGTGATTTCTGGTGATAAGTATTCTCAATTGGGTATTACTGATAATGGCTTTAGAAATAACATTGAATTTATTTATTTAGGAAATCATAAGAATAAGAAATTGTATTATTTGAAAAAACATCTAAGGCTTTGTTCACTTGTGATTGCTTTCTTAATCTTCATTCTGGACCTTTGGAAAAATATTCATCTGAATTAGGGTATGAGAAGGGGTATACTCCATTAACTGGACGTTCCTTCATCTTGAGATATCTCAATCCCAATTCCCTCTTATACAAATATTATTTTTGCCCGAAGCTCCATAGATTGAAGTTTCTGGGAGCTGTAGAAGGCTTAAAATTAACAAGTGAATGGGATTTCAATAGAATTGAAGTAATCCATGGGGATCCCATTGAAAAAGATGCAAAGAAATTATTTAAAGACACTTTTGGACTCAAGTAGGTGTACCTCACTACTAAGATCGTGTTAGTTCAATCGTACAATATTGTTTTTTGGATGATTCAAATATAAGTTATATGGCGTCGAAGTATATTCGCTTGCCTTTGGGAATCTGGTTTACACCACCTATTATAGTTCCTATACCTATACCTATACCTATACCTATATACTCTAGCAAACAAACTCTACTTCTTACTTTATTATTTCAGCCTTCAACACTTGTAGACAAATTACTGTTATTATATTAGAGAAAGATCCAATATCAACCAATACCTGGTAGGTAAAGTTCCATTACCGGATAAACTATACTTTAACACTTATGGGAGTATAGACGGGTTTTGTGATAATAGTATGATAATACTTTACTAAATGGACTCAGACAAGTATAAATAAATGGAGGTTGCCTGTGGATGTGACGAGATGATGGAACTGTGGATTCAAAAGCATATTGTTATGTAGAATCATAAATTGGTTACCACAGTGTTAAAATCAACTTTTCAAAGAAGAATTTCATTGTCAACCATATTTACTCAGTTGAAAATAGGCCGTAGACAGTTTAGTTTGCCGAAATAAGAGTACGTGTGTTCAATTCTCTCAAAAATTTCATCTCTGGCTCAGTACAAATGGTGCTTTACTGATATGATAATGCTGTCCGCGAGGTTTATTTTAATACATATGGTGGAATGTAATGATAATAAAGACGGGGCCTAATAGTAATCCTGGTTGGGACAATTAATGGTATTATGGAATGAGACAATTTTTGGGACATATCAAGAAGGCACACTAATTACTCTGCCATCTAGAGTTTTGATGAACATTAACGTCTTTACTCTTTGACATGCGCATAGCTAATACATTTAGGTTAATTCCAGTGTCCAGCCCCGTCCCCAGCTAACTAATCAATCGATTAGTGGTCAATCTGACAACAGATTTTGTTCCGCTCTTACACAACCTACTACATAAGAGTTTCGATCTAGGAGTCAGTGTCAGGTGTTTAATTGACAGCAAAACCAAATTGCATTAGGGTAAGTAAGCTGTTCACTGATGGTTACTAGTTCCACGTTTAATTCTCCATAACCAGTTCACAATACCAGTCATTTGATATTAACACAGTGTGACAAGTGTGCCTGCTTTTAAAGGATAATGGTGTGTCCTTATCAGGGAAGTGTCCTTATCAGGGATTGATATCCCGCATCATTAATTATAAACTTCTGGTTGAAACCAGAATAATCATATAATGTCTGATAACAAATTGACTTTTATTGAAAGTGGTTAAGTGCCTTGTAGTTGTGAGTTTCCTCATATTTTCTACATTCTTCTTACTTTTTGAATACACTAGTTTATTTACCCAATCAACCGATACACTGGGACTGCCAACGATGCTGCTCTTCAGACTTTATTCAGAGGAAGGAAACTGGTGGGCTTGGTTTGCTGTCGCTTGGGTAGGTGGTATATTGGTTATGGCAGCATGGCTTGCTGCTAACTGGTTGTTTATGACATTTCATAGATCCTCAGCTCTTTTGAACGGGGGGATCATTGGTGGTATCTTTATAATAGGGAGTATAGGAATTATGCTAATAATAGGTAGTAGCAAGCATTTGAAAGTATAACCAAATTAAGCTAACAGGTATGTGTTGACGGAGCTCCTGATTAATTTCCGATAAATACTGTCACAAATACAAAAACTGTCATTTCAGTCGTATATTCTCGTAAAAAAAAAAGGAAGTAAAAAACGAATTTTTTTTTTCTTTTAATTTCGTGGCCAGTCGAATAAGTGACGAAACTATCAAAACCGTCTGTCTGTCTGGGCGCCGTTTTTCGGGTCCCGATCCAATCAATGTCATACTATATAGGTTTACACCGTATCTTATATAATGGGTCCTTGTTTATGTAAATGTACTTATTGTAAACGTCCTTATTTATGTAAACTTATTTATGCAGGCATCCTTATTTATGCAAGCATCCTTATTTAAGCGTCATTGTTTATGTAAGCGCTCTTGTTTATGTAAGCGTCCTTATGTAGATGATATGCCACGATAAACCCGTCTTTGCAATTGACATAATTTTGCATCTCAGTACAAGTGAATAATATATATTAGTGGTAATTGACATCAAGAGTAGAAATGATTTTATACAGATTATCAACAACTTTGCCAGATTTTTAAGTCCTTTTGCTAATATTGCTGGTTTAAACCACGACGTTTATCCAATATGTCAGATTATGGGTCATCGTTAAAACTTCAAAAAAGGGTTATGACACCCTTCATATCCAAAAGAGTTCCCCCTTTACCAAGCGATGAAGAACGGAAAGTTTATCCAGACAAAACAGCAAATTTCATTTCCGAATTATATTTCCTTTGGTTAATTCCCTTATTAAATGTCGGATATAAAAGGACCTTAGAAGCTCAAGATTTATATAAATTACCAGATGAAATTACAGTAGAGTATATGACTGATAAATTTCTTGGATATTATGACCGTTATGTTTCTAAAGCTAGAAAAAACCATATTTTGGAAAAATGCAAACAAAGACATGAAACCATTGAAACTTCTTCAGTGGATCCAATAGAGGATTTAAAAGACTTTACAGTATCTAAGAAAGTTACATTATTAAGTTTATTCATGACTTTTAAATGGCAATATAGTTTTGCCTGTCTTCGTGCCGTGTCTTCTTCATTGGCACAGTGTCTAAATACTCTTTTAACCAAAGCATTAGTTAATTTTGTTGAAAAAAGAGCTTTTGGACTTGAAAATAATGTTGGTAAAGGAGTTGGTTTTGCTATAGGATCGGTGTTAATGATATTGTTTTCTAATTTATGTATTAATCATGGATTTTATAGAGCTATGTTAACGGGAGCCCAAGTCAAAGCCGTATTAACTAAAGCAATTTTAGAAAAATCTTTTAAATTAAATTCTCGTTCAAGACATGAATATCCTTCTTCAAAGCTAACTTCAATGATGGGAGCTGATGCGTCTAGAATTGATTTCGCTGCTGGTCTCCAACCATTTTTAATCACATTCATTGCTCCTTTAATTACGATTATTGTGATATTAATTGTTAATATTGGAGTATCTGCTTTAGTTGGTATTGCTATTTTAATTTCTTTCATGATATTTATCGCTTTACTTTCTAAAAAAGCTTTTGCCATGAGAGGTAAAGCTACCAAATTTACTGATTTAAGAGTTGGTTATATTAAAGAAGTTTTAAATAATTTAAAGATTATTAAATTTTATTCTTGGGAAGATGCTTATTTTAAAAACATTTCTGATGTTAGAAATAAAGAAATGAAAATTATTTATGTTATTCAAACTTTAAGAAATATTATTACTGCTGCTGCTTTAACCTTATCTTTAATGGCTTCAATGGCTGCATTTTTAGTATTATATGCCACTGGTTCAAGTAAAAGAAGTGCTGCTAATATTTTTTCTTCTATTTCTTTATTTAACGTATTCACTACTTTAGTGTTCATGGTTCCTTTGGCTTTAAGTTCATTATCCGATGCATTTGTGGGCATTGATAGAATTGGGAATTTCTTAGCAGCTGAAGAAGCTAATGTTGAAGAAGGAATCATTGAAGCATCTCCTGAAATTATTGATGAAATGGATAAACAAAATTATTCTCTTAGAGTTAATAATGCTTCATTTGAATGGGAAGTATTTGATCAAGATGATGATCTTGATGAAGAAGAAGAAGCTGATTTAGAAAATAAAAAGAATGAAAAAAGAATGGAAGTGGCTAAAAAGAAAGAGGTATATGCTAATAATGAAAAGAATGATAATACTGATTTAACACACCAAATCAATGATAGTGGTTCTGAAAAAATGCTCTATCCGGTTAATAGTAATCCTTCTAATCCTTTTACAGTTTCTTCTCAAAGGTTTGTTGGTTTAAAAGAAATTGATTTTAATATCTCCAAAGGGGAATTCATTGTGATTACTGGTTTAATTGGATCCGGTAAAAGTTCTTTATTAAGTGCCATGTCTGGGTTTATGAAACGTATTAAAGGTACTGTTGATGTTAATGGATCTTTAGTTTTATGTGGTCAACCATGGATTCAAAATACTACTGTGAAAGAAAATATTGTATTTGGTTCTGAATATGATGATGAAAAATATAAGTCCATTATTTATGCTTGTTCTTTAGAAAGTGATTTAGAAATTTTACCTGCTGGTGATAGAACTGAGATTGGTGAAAGAGGTATTACATTATCTGGAGGTCAAAAAGCTCGTATCAATTTAGCTAGATCTGTCTATGCTGATAAAGATATTGTATTATTAGATGATGTATAATCTGCAGTAGATGCTAGAGTTGGTAAACATATTATGGAAAAATGTATTTTAGGGCTTTTAAAACATAAAACTAGAGTGTTGGCTACCCATCAATTATCATTAATTGGTGCTGCCAGTAGAGTTATTTTCTTGAATGGTGATGGGACTATTTCAATTGGTACATTTGATGAATTACAAGAATCCAATGAAGGGTTTAAAAATTTAATCAACTTTAATTCACAAAGTAAAAGTAAGGATAAGGCTAAAGTTGAAGAAGAAAAAGAAGAAGAAAAAGGAGGAGGAAACATTGAAAATTATAGTGGATCTGAAGAAGAACACGAAGAACGTGAAATGGTTCAAAGGCGAATTAGTAAAGTGATATCTGGTGCACATACTGCCCAAGATAGTCGTTCCAGTCAAGTCAATCAACTTGACGAAGAATCTATTCACCATGATTATAATCAAGATCAAAATGCCAACGGAAGAATTACTGATGATGAATCAAAAGCCGTTAATGGTATTGGGCTTCAAATCTATAAAAAATATGTGAAATTAGGAGAAGGTGTATTTAAACATTATAGTATCGGGTTTATGATTTTGTTTTTCATGGCAGTAGCTACATTTTCATTTTTATTCACCAACACATGGTTATCGTTTTGGACTGAATATAAATTCCCGGGTAGAGAGAACCGATTTTATATTGGGATTTATGTGATGTTTACTTTGTTGGCATTCATCTTTTTGGTAGTTCTATTTGCACTTGTTGGTTATATGACAAATCATGCTTCTAGAAAGTTAAATATTGTGGCTATTGAAAACATTTTGCATTCACCAATGTCATTTATTGATACCACCCCCATGGGAAGAGTCATTAATAGGTTTACTAAAGATACTGATGTTTTAGATAATGAAATCAGTGATCAATTAAGATTCTTATTATTTTCAATTTCCAATATTATAGGGATATTAATTTTATGTATTATTTATTTACCATGGTTTGCCATCGCTGTTGTACCATTTTTGATAACCTTTTTCCTTGCAGCTGAATATTATCAAAGTTCTGCTAGAGAAGTTAAAAGATTAGAAGCAGTTCAAAGATCATTTGTTTATAATAATTTTAATGAAACTTTGGTAGGGATGAATACTATTAAAGCCTATGGAGCTGAATATCGATTTTTAAATAAAAATGATTATTTCATTAATAGAATGAATGAAGCTTATTACATTAGCATTGCTTCTCAAAGATGGATAGGAGTTAATTTAGGATTATTGGTATGCATTCTTCCATTGGTTATTACTTTATTATCAGTGTTTAGAATATTTAACATTAATGCTTCTTCTGCTGGTTTATTAGTATCATATGTTATTTCAATTGCTGGTGAACTAGGTTTCTTGGTTAGAAGTTACACTCAAGTAGAAAATGGTATGAATTCAACTGAAAGACTTTGTGATTTTGCTTATGGATTAGATGAAGAATCTCCTTATTTAATTCCTGAAAGTACCCCTGCACCTGATTGGCCTCAAGCTGGTGGAATTGATTTCCAAAATGTTTCATTAGCTTATAGACCTGGTTTACCTTTGGTATTAAAAGACTTAGATTTCCAAATTAAACCTCAAGAAAAAATTGGAATTTGTGGTAGAACTGGTGCTGGTAAATCTTCAATTATGACTGCTCTCTATAGATTAGCAGAATTGGATAGTGGTAAGATATTTATTGATGGGGTAGATATTTCTAGTATTGGTCTTAAAGACTTAAGAACTAAATTGTCAATTATTCCACAAGATCCTGTCTTGTTTAGAGGAAACATTAGAAAGAATTTAGATCCATTTGGTCGAAGTTCTGATACTAAATTATGGGATGCTTTAAGAAGAGCTGGTTTAATTGAAGCAAATGTATTAGAAGCCGTATCCAACCAAATTAAAGGTGATGATGCTAATTTACATAAATTCCATTTAGATCAATCAGTTGAAGATGATGGTGCTAATTTTTCGTTGGGTGAAAGACAATTAATTGCATTAGCTAGAGCATTGGTTAGAGATTCAAAGATTTTAATTTTAGATGAAGCTACTTCTTCTGTTGATTATGAAACTGATGCTAAAATTCAAGATACCATTATTAGAGAATTTAGTGATTGTACAATCTTATGTATTGCTCATAGATTAAAAACCATTGTTAATTACGATAAGATTTTAGTTCTTGATAAAGGAGAAATTAGAGAGTTTGATACTCCATGGAATTTGTTTAACTTGGACAACGGTATTTTCCAACAAATGTGTCAAAAATCTAAAATCAATCAAGCAGATTTTATAAATAAGAGATGAGTTATAGTTTGGAAAAAAGTTTTTGTTAACAGTAATTTTTAGTAATTTAGTTATTTAGTAATTTGATTTTTATCTCATATAAACAATGGTGTGTCTGCTCAATTTTTTTTTTTTTTTTTTTTTTTTAACCTCTAAACAAGCCACCTAAATCTTTAAATTTGGTATTATGGTTAGTGTATTAGATAAAGGTAGCAAGGGTAAGTAAGTCCAAACATTTCTAATATTAATACGTATCAACATGATGATGGGCAAGATGGAATTAGTATTAAAATTAATTGCTGCAAAATTTGCAGAAATCGCGAAAACCAGTTGTAAACCATTTGGAATATAATTCTAAACTGGTGAATATACAAGTAAACAGAGAAATGATATTCTTGAATAAATAAGAAAGGACACAAGTTAACTCCAAGAGCTAAACTTGACTAATGATAGCTTTTACTACACTAACATGCAAATTATCTAATATTTATTTCATCTATAAAACTAATGGCACTAGCAGATCAACGATCTTCAAGTTTCATAATCCAGTCTCCTAGTTTAAGCAGAGGCTCCCAATATGGGTCGTCTTTCATTGAAATAGCACCATCTTCTGCAAAATACCAATACTGGTTTAATTTTTCCATTGCTTTTGTCTCTACAAAGGCGATGCGATCAACTAACGGAGTCACAAATTCCACCGTTTTCTTAGCCTCTTCATCTTCGAACCCTTGATACTTGCAGAAAAAAAAGAGACGTGAATCAAAGGCATGGGTCATACCATACTCCTTTTTGAGAAAAGCATCAAAATATTTGGGCCTGAAAGCAGTTCTAATACGGAAAACTTTATCGAGTGGGAACCCGGAATTGACTATCTTATCTAAGAAGCACCGGGAAGAGATATACACTTGAAAATCAGAACAAATTTTTCCGTAAACCTCTTTTATATCGGACTCGGTGTATGATATCCCAGGCTTGATGTACTGAGTTAAGATCTCAGTGACAACATAACTCGGATAATAATTTAGCAACTGTATTTTTAGTTTTTCCATGGTTTTTGGGGTTTTAATGAAACTGTAGAAAATTCCTTCATTTTCGGTTTCGGAAAACGTCAAATGAACTTGCTTTTTAGATAAAGCTTTTCCGTATGAGCCATTCAAAATATCCAGAAAAAGATCAGTAGAAACAAAGTCATTATCAGAAACAGCTCTAAAGAAAGATTGATCCATTTCAGTAATGGTATCCACTAGAGTGCTTGATTTCTGAGACCTCAAAATCTTTAACTTTTCTGAACCAGTCAATTTCAGATCGATCCCAAGTTTGTCACACAATTCATCAAACTGACCTTGGGCTTCATTTATAGTTTTTTGCCTATTTATAACACAATTGGATTGAAACCACACTTTTTTAATGATTTGTAACTCTTCAGGATTATAAACCTCATAAGCAAGCTGAAAAAACACCGAATATCCACCAGCACTTAATCCTGAAATAGTTATCATTTCCGGATTTCCTCCAAAATGATGGATGTTTTTATACACCCAAACAATTGCATATCTTTGGTCCCAAAGTCCATGGTTTAAACTGCCTGTCTCTTCCAAGATTTCTTTACTTTGTAAGAATCCAAACACATTTATTCTATATCCAACAGAAACAACGATGTATTTATTTTTGATTTCTTCAGAACCCTGCAACCCTCTGAAGTCATATCCATTTGGAGTTCCATATTGTAAAAAGCCCCCATGGAAAAAAATCAATACAGGCCAGCCAGTAGCAGGTTTATTTCGTTCATCTGCCGGAATCCAAATATTTAAGAATTGGATATCTTCACTCGAAGGATCGTCTTTAGGATAATAAATATACCCATCTATTTCGGCTTGTGGCTGAGGACAACGAAGTTTGAATTCTGTATAATCCCCCGTGTAATTGTGACCATCTTCTAGAGGAACAGGTTTTTCAAATCTACCAGCTTTTGCGTATGGGATACCATTGAACACATGACTCAATGGTTTGTCATTTTCAAGAACGGTCTTTCCTTGGAGCTTACATGAATTAAAATCGACACTAAAAGGTCTCAGTTCAGAGGATGGTGCTTGTCCCATGATTTCTGATGATTAGAAGCAATACTAATTAGAAAGTTTCAATTTTCAATCGATTGAAATAGCTTGAGTGAAAAGTACGAAACTGATACGATGCCGAATTGCATATCGCATTTACCGCAGATCCAATTCAGATCGCATTTGCGAGTGAGCATCATTTCGCATTAGATAACCGTTGAATTTCGCATTAGATAACGATCACTTTCCACAATGGTTAATGGTTAGATTACGCCTCAGATCTCGCATTAGGTTTCGCATCAACTCAACGGGTGATTTTTTTTTACTGATAAGATTTAGTCTAGATAAGCTTCCAAGTATGGTCTTATATTGATATAAAATAACTTATAGATCCTTGATTCATTAACTTCATTAACTTCATTAACTTGATAACTTTATAACACTTAACAAAGATGTCAGACTTATTATCAAGAGTTAAAAAGAGTCCTATTGTTTCAGAGATGACTCCGATGCTTTTATTCATCTCAATCGTGGCTTCTTTCGGAGCCATGAATGAAGGTTATGACACCGGTTGGTGGAGTACTTTCATGTCAGACCAACATGCGCTTAAGGATTACCACCAGCCTTTCAACCCTATAACCAAGAGTTATTCGATGAAAACTTCCTACAAATCTGTTGGTACTGGATTGGCCGCTACTGCTTCGTGTTTAGGGGCCTTAGCTACTGCCCCAGTCTCCGAGAGATATGGAAGAAGAATAGCAGTAATGGCTGCTGCTTCTTGCTGTATTATTGGTGTACTTATTGAATGTACCACCGTTGGTCACTTCTGGGGAATAACCATGGGTAGAGTGGTAGTTTCAGTATCAAATGGGATCTCTCACGCCATTGTTCCTGTTTACCTTGCTGAATGTTCACCTGCATCTATTAGAGGTTCGTTAACAGGGATGTACCAATTAATTTCAACCGTTGGTCAATTCACCGCTTATCTTATCAGTTTTTTGACAAAGGATCTTGAAACCAAATGGTCATACCTTACCGTGATTATTATTCAATTTTTTATTCCAATACTCATGTGCTGTACGGTTCCATTTTTAGTAGAAAGTCCCCGTTGGTTAATTATTAAAGGAAGAATTGACGATGCCGAAAAAAGCTATCTTAAAATACTTGGACCTCAAGCAAAGGATTCAATTCCAAATATGGTGCAAGAGATTAAAGAAGCTCAAGCAAACATTCAAGAATATCACAAGAGTACTACTTATGCTGATCTTTTCAGAGGACCAAACTTACAGAGAACTATTGTTTCGATTGGTATTCCATGTCTTTTATACGGTCAAGGGAGATCGTTTATGGCTTCATACTTGGTACAATTTCTTATTGCTGTTGGGTTAAGTGATACATATCTTATTTTGGTTATTGTAATGGTGGTATTGCTTGTTAGTACAGGATCAACAATTCTGTTTATTGATAGGTTCAGTAGAAGACATCTTTTAAGTGTTACAGCTTTATTTATGGGGATCTTTTTCTACTGTATTGCTGGTGTTTCTTATTATGCCCCTTCAACATCAAGTATACACAAATTAATCTTGGCTTTCCTTTTGCTCTGGTGTATTATGTATGCAGCAGTATGGGCCCCCATGCTGTACATTGTGACAGGAGAAATTCCAAACTCTCGTCTAAGAGAAAAAACTGTATCATTAACTGCTTTTATGGTCTATGCCATCCATATGACCATCTCATTTGTCAATCCTTATTTACAAGATGAAGGTTATGGTAATTTACAAGGGAGAGTTGGGTTTGTTTATGGATCATTTTCATTTGTGTCTATGGCCTTTGTGTTTTTATTAGTTCCAGATGTTCGTGGTCTTCTGTTGGATGTTATCGATACTTTATACGAACTCAAAGTTAGTGTGTTTAAATTCCAAAAGGAAGGAAAGATTATTGCTACTGAAAAGAAATATTTAGAAGTAGATAAAGAATTAAGTGGTGTTAAGAGTAATGACGAGCTTGAAGCCTTAAGAAGCAGAATCGATGAAGACGTCCAGGATAGTGGCAAGGAAGATAAGAGTGGAGCTCGAGTTCATGTAGTCAATTTAGGTTAGTGTTTTATTAGGGATTACATTGGTGTATAGTAATAGACGATTTTAATTGAAAAGCAAAGCGGTAGAAAGGGTTCCAGCAGAAACCAAAATAGTCAGTATATACCAAAGCCTCGATAACAGAAATCAGTACCGTAAAAGAGACAAGCCTTGATAACAGAAATAGCCGAGATGTATTCAAAAGTCAGTACCGTAAAAGAGACAAGGGAAAACCAAAATAGTCAGTATATACAAAGATAACAGAAATAGCCAAGATGCATTCAAAAGCCAGTACCGTAAAATAGACAAGGGAAAACGATTGGCTCTCGGGAATCACCTTATCGGGATGGGTTCGCAACTGCGTTTCATCGCTCACAAGGCATTCGGGATGGACGTCGCATTAGATACATTCGCATTTGATTCGGAATCGTATAACCTCAATGAGTGAGGATCATTTATAAACTTACCCAATAATGTCAAAATAACCAGATTTTTAACCAGATCATGACTTCCGATAAATCTTTTATAGCACACAGAGACTTGAACTCTGATCCAAAGTTGGTCCTTAAAGCCAAGGATCATTACCTATACTTTTCTGACAACAACCGAGTTTTAGATGCTTGCGGAGGAGCTGCAGTGGTTTCAGTTGGTCATTGTAACCCTCTGATTTATACCACCATTCAAAAACAAATGGAAAAAGTCGCCTATATTCATACGGGAGAATTTAACACAGAGGCCACAGAAGAATTTGGTGATAATTTATTGAAAGGCTATGAAGACAAATTGGGCAAAGTTTATGTGGTTAATTCCGGAACCGAAGCCATCAATGCTGCTTTAAAATTATCGATTCAATATTTCAAAGAGTTAGGACTCGAAGGGAAAACCGAATTTATTTCAAGATACCAATCATATCATGGGAATTGCTTGGGTGGATTATCTTTAAGTGGCCATGTCGAAAGAAGAAAGGGATATGAAGAAATCTTGAATCCTCATATGCATAAAGTTAGTCCAGCTTATGAATACCGGTATAAATTAGACCATGAAACTAGCGAGATGTATGTGGATAGACTTGCTAAAGAACTTGAAGATAAGATAATTCAAGTAGGACCTGAAAAAGTTGCAGCTTTTTTCGCCGAAACAGTTGTAGGAGCTACCACTGGTTGTGTCTGTGCCCCACCAGACTACTTCAAAGCTGTCAGAGAAATATGTGATAAATACAATGTTTTATTAGTATTAGATGAGATTATGTGTGGGTCTGGAAGGACAGGAAAGTTCTTTGCTTGGGAAAATGAAGGGATAGTTCCTGATATAGTAACTTGTGGGAAGGCTATTTCAAGTGGTTATTCCCCTTTAGCTGCTTGTATATTCAGTAACAAAGTTACTACCGTTTTGAAGAATGGATCCGGTAAGTTTAGAAATGGACATACATACCAAGCATACCCATTGGCATGCAGTGCTGGAGTAGCTGTATTGAAATACATTAGAGGGAATAGTTTACTCGAAAATGTGACCAACATGGGGGAATACTTGGGTACTGAATTGAAACGTCAATTAGCCAACGTTGGCATCGTAGGTGACGTAAGAGGAAGAGGATTATTTTGGGGAGTGGAATTCGTCAAGAATAAAGATACAAAAGAAATGTTTAATCCTTCTTTAGGGGTTGGATACTTGGTAAAAGACGCTGCTTTCGAACATGGAATTTCCATATATCCCGGAAGTGGAACATTTGATGGGGTTCAAGGGGATCATGTTTTAATTGCTCCTATGTATACCAGTACAAAAGATGATATTGACTTTATAGTTACCCAATTGAAATTGTCTATTATACAAGTACAAAAAAAAGTATCTGAATAAAATAACACAGAAGATTATATAATCAATATAAATAATCATTTCTTAAATTATTCCTCTGAATAATTCATAAACTCTTGTAAAATCCGAGCCAATGACTCCTTTTGATGGTTGTCTATGCCCGATAAGAATAAATCTTGAGTAAAATCTTGTTCCAAACTTGCGTATGGTCTATGAGGACTTTCATCAACGGTGCTAATGGCTTGAATTAAGGATTTTCCATTATCATGATCATGTTTCGTATTAGTGAGTTGAATCGAGTCTTCAAGTTCAGAAAGGGTATGTCGTCCTAAATTTAATTCACTGGCAATATCTCTATTTTTAGCAATGGCTGAGTATAATTCTTCAACCACAAGAGCAGTATTCAACCATGAACGAGTAATAGGAGACTTATCAGATCTTTCTTTAAGAAGATCAATCATCTGTATGGATGTAATAAGAAAATCATTATTAGGATCATTAGAATATTTGCCATGATATGGATCCATCCAATGAAATGATTTCCCATATAAAGCAGTAATAGTGGCTGTATAAACACTATAAATGAAAAATGGTGAATTTATTTGCCCCGAACCTATTTCAAGAAATACAGAAGCTCTAATAATAGAAATTAAATTCCTAGTGCTTTCAAACATAGATATAGAATTTTTCAACCAATAATCCAGTTCTGGTGGTAATGGTAATAATGGAGGTTCAGTAGGTCCAATAGGTTTATCATTAGAATGAGGGAAAAATGGAGTATATTCTCTGGTCAAATATATGAAACAAAGATTATAAATGGAATTTATCATAACATATTCATTTTCAGTTCCTCTTAGGCTATGGATCCTTAACCTTTCAAGTGACCATTTCCAATGATCAGGAATTTTACGTTCAACACTTAGGAGTTTTTCTTTAATTGAATAAAAAATGGATTTTTTACTCCATGGTGGATCTCGGTAAGTTTTTCTTCCTCCTCTTTTCAAAATAGTAATAATCTTCCCCCATACTTCATATAATAAGATTAAAAAGATTGAACTGTAATTTTTAGAACTAGAATCATCACAAGAATCGAAATTCCCCAATGTATTATATTCTCGATTGTTATTATGATCGGTAGTATTAATATACAAATAGTCTTCTTCGCAGACAGGAAGACGAATTGAATAAAGATTGGAGGGCCTAAAAATAGAATTACTTGTGTGACCACTTTCTATAATAGTATTGATCATAAAACAAGACCAAAATACTCTAGTACATTGTTCTTCAAAAAATATATCTTTATCACCAGAAGTCATGTGATCATCTTTAGACTTTTTAACACAAGATTCAAAATGATGTAACATATTTATGGCAATCCCATTTAACATTTTACTTTTATAATGATTCTCTCTTTCCCAATCTAATAATGCCAAAATAATCAATGCTTGAATGTTTTCCAACAGGGGAGTCTCAAGGATTCCTTTAGGACTTAAAACAGAGGCAATTACATAATCGTAATATTTTTGTTCACTAGTTAAATCTGAATGATTACAAGATTCATTACCTTCAAAATAAATGTATAACGCCAAAAGGGAATTCAATAAGCTTGGACCTACTGAATAAGTTTCGAATTGTAAGGTTGGAAGATGAAGAAACAAAAGTTCTGGGAACCATTTTTTTACTTTGAAGAAGATCCTATGTAGGGTTCTTTCATCAAAATTCACAGCTATATGATCATAAATAGAAACACTATTTGGTTTCTTAGCCGAAATTAGTGGGTCATTTGTAGCCTGAATATCTGATATTTCATCAGTTATGATTGGAGTTAATTTTTGATTACTATCAGGCTTAGATATCTTTGACTTTTCTTTTTCTTTTTTTCTGGTGTCAGGAGGAAATCCTAAAACACACGAAGTGGCTTTTTCAGTCAGCCTACAGCTTTTACAAGGAGCTTCACCCTCATGAACACATTTAGTCTTTCTAGATCTGGAATAATTAGATGTTAGTTGTCAACACACGGAAATGAGGAATAATGAAATGCGACGTACCTACAATATTGACAAGCCTGAGAAGGGGTTAGTAATTTGAGTGGGTTTGAAACGGATTCTCACAGCCGTAAGGATACCTTCTGTAGAGATACATACGATTACTCGTCTCATCGTTTGAGTTATTGTTGTGTTAGAAGTATTGTGATGATTAATGAAATAGTATTACGGATTTGAGATTTCGGGTTTGGGGCGGGATCGCGAGGAAATATCGAGGGAAGATGATAAGACAGAGAGATAGGCAAGAGAGATAGGCGAAAGAGATAGAGGGACGGATAGAGGGACAGGGTAGAGATATGAACAGATGGTGTAATTGGACAAATGTTTTATGATCATGAAAAACACTACACCATCTAACAAGCACCAAAAGTTCTACATCGTCTGTATAGCACCACAAATGAAGTGACTCCCATGTAATAACATCCTTTCACCCTCATACTCACCCAAGTGCTCACGTAATCAGATCTTTGATTTCTCCACACCCATATTTATGGGGTAGAAGCAACGCAACCATGTTTCTTTACTAATCATCTTTCTTTCTTAACCAACTATGTCACCCATCACATTATACACCGGTAGCACCCCAAATGGTTATAAAGTATCCGTCCTATTAGAACTCTTGGACCTTGACTACACCGTCAAGCCAATTGATATCTCGACCAATGTCCAAAAAGAACCATGGTTTTTGAAAATGAATCCAAATGGTAGAATTCCTGTTTTAGTCGATGAATCCACTGGAATCACCATCAGTGAAACCGCTGCTATTATGACCTACTTGGTTGATAAATATGATACCAACAAACAGTTTTCGTTTGAACCTGGGACCTTGGATTATTACAAACACCTTGAAATCTTATACTTTCAAATGGCAGGAATTGGTCCCATGCAAGGACAAGCTCATCATTTTGTCATTTATGCACCAGAAAAAGTTCCATATGGAATTGAAAGGTACACAAAAGAGACAAAGCGGTTATATGGAGTCTTAGAAGACTATTTGAGTCGTAACCAGGAAAATGGGTTATATTTAGTAGGCAATCATATCTCTGTAGCAGATATTGCCGTGTTAGGATGGGCCATTAGATTACCTACTATTGGTATTGATTACAATGACTTCCCATTGGTTAAGCAATGGGTTAAAAGTTTACTTGCAAACCCCAAAATTGAAAAAGGGTTTACTATTCCAAGTCCACCTAAAGACTGGCCATTAAAATTATAGTGTTTATATTGATCTCTATAAGTGAATATATTAGTTAAAGGTTTGTAGGTCTATGGAGCAAATTCATCTATAACAGAAACTGGAGCTACATACTTTCCAACTGGCTTATATGGGATAGCTTCAAAAGCAGGACCAAATGATTTAGGTCCACCAACTGCTAAAGCTTTTTCGGTATCAACCCAAAGGTTTGATGGTGAAAATGCAAGCACAAATACCATAACACCATATCGATATTCAGGAGTTCCTACTGCTTCACCATCTTCAGCATAACATACAGAAATCAAATCAGGTACTGATGCTACCACTTCCCAATCTGTTGAGCCTTTATGTTGGATTTTAGCTACAATATTTTCATTTTTGAATGGAATCACCAACTTATCACCAACTTCATTCTCAATGATCACTTCCCCATAAACATGTCCTTTGAAGAGCTTCTTTTCTACTCCAATGATTTTCCCTTCAAATATGGTTCTTCCAGAAGTTGAACCACCAACTGAATTTAATATCCGTTCTGGTAACTTATTAATTTCGAATTTCGATCTAGCTATTTTAATAGCACGACCAATTCTCCAAGCTACTGAAAGAGAATGATGTACTGTCATATCTTTTAAATCATCACATGACATAGGAACATTAACAACTCCAACATGGGCACCAATTTCTGCAAGAGCAGCTCTCATCATTTTTTCAACATACAAATCGGATTGAGCATTAGTAATTAAAAAATCATTCCCATTACCATCAGAAACAGAAGTAACAGTTAAGTACATTTCATCTTTCAAAGCACATGGTAAGATTTGATGATGGGTTGGATAAGCTCTTCCCATTAAATCAGCATCAATAACAGGAATATCAAGTTTAGTAGAAGCTCCACAATATAATCCTTT
Organism: Yamadazyma taylorii; assembly: GCA_030583035.1. NCBI lineage: Eukaryota > Fungi > Ascomycota > Pichiomycetes > Serinales > Debaryomycetaceae > Yamadazyma > Yamadazyma taylorii. Next base: position 28,758 of record JAJMHJ010000033.1, on the reverse strand, counting down.
AAATCCATTACCACCACCAATTTCTAATGGGAAAACCCCATCGGGTTTAGAATGTAAGTAATCAAAAAGAGCATTACTGGCATTTGTCAATTCATGGCCTTGCAATTGTTCATCAGCAACTGTTGGAGAACCGGCAAACCCAACGGTAATGAATTTTCCTTCTCCTTCACTAACATGATTTTTGGCATCATGTAAATTTATAACTCTAATCTTAGCTCCGGATTTTAACATATTTCTCATTTCTAAGAAGATTGGATATGGAGTACCACCACCTCCACATCCAAGGATATAAGTACCAATTCTTAAATATTCTAAATCGGTTTCAGAAATGATCCATTCTCGGTTGGAGTTGACTAATGGTCGATAATTTTCATGGTCAAATAATTCTTCATCTTTATGATCTACTGAAGCATCATCAAATGATGAATCTTTATAGATGGCTTCAGTAGCAGTTCCTTTCAGTTGCATTTCAATGGTGCTTTCTAAACTTTGGATGGCTAATTTGATTTTAGAATAATCAATATCCCCTACCACTTTGATTTGAAATGAATAAGTTCTATCTACATAAGGAACTGGGTCATAAGACAAATCCACAATCAGAATTGAAGATTCAAGAGCTCCTTTAGCGACAATCTCCTCTGTGACTTTCTTGGTGATCTTATCAATGACTCCATCTTTTTCATCAATACTATTAAGTACTTCAATAGTGTGAGCCAGAGCAGAAAGTTTACCCATAGCTGCTCCAATAGCATTAGCTACTTGATAATAAGGAGGTCTAAGAACATTTGATGCTCCTCTAAGTTCAGATGGAGCTATGAATGAACCTCCCCCCACAAGGAGAACCGGTAAAGGATCAGGACTAGTTCTCATTCTATCAATCACTCTTTCTAATTTGGTTTTTACTTGTGCTTCATACCCTTTAAGTAAAGATTCTTCACAAATACCTTCAACTTTAGATTTATCACCAATTCCAAAAACTGATTTCCCTTGAGCAATAGAAGCATCGGTAGCAGTTAAAACTTTACCACCAAAAACTTTAGCTCTACTAGTAATTTCTGATCCTACTGAATCAGGTCCAACAGTAACATCATCATTTTCTTGTCTTACAATAGACCCACCCCCTAAACCAATCGATTCGACGTGAGGCATTGAAAAATTCATTCTAACTCCTCCAACTACTGCATGAGATGAACATTGACGAGGAAAACCCGATGGTAATAATAATCCTACATCAGTGGTAGTACCACCAATATCAACAACCATCACACTTTGCCCTTCAATACCTTCTTTAGCACAGAGAAATGCTGCCCCTCTCATAGAATTGGTGGCCCCAGATGAAAATGTTCTTATAGGAGTAGCAAGTGCTTCATTAGCAGTAAGAACCGTTCCATCATTTTGAGTCAATAATACAGGACATTTGATTCCCAAGGTTTGAACTGACTTGATAAATGAACCAATAATCTTTGCAGCAAATGCCATAATAGAAGCATTCAATATAGTTGCATTTTCTCTGGCCAAAAGACCAATCCCAGAAACAGTATGAGACATTACTATATTAGCATCAGGAATAACCAGACGAACCAATTCTGCAGCTCTAACTTCATGAGATTTATCTATAAGAGCAAAGATCCCTACAAGGGCTACTGATTTAATACCTTTAGCCTTGATCTCTTGAGCATTCTTTATAATAGCATCTTCATCTAATGGTTGAATTTCATTTCCATCAACCCTATGACCCCCATCAACATAACCTATATGAGATTTCATAATTTTAGTTAGCCCCGGAGGGAAATCAGAGTATGGATATGATCCTTGACCATAAGGACCGCAGATTCTAATGATTCCCACTGGCTGCAAACGAGCTTTATCTTGCTCGATAACTGCATTTATAAAATGGGTCGTACCAATGGTAACAGCCAAAACATCTTCTGGACTATGATCTGACCCATCAAATAACTTTTCAATAGACTTGGTAATCCCTTCTGAAACATCTGCTGTAGTAGAAGATTTATGATAAGCAAGAACTCCTCTATTTTCAGATGTCAATTGATCAGGATCGATCATAACTGAGTCAGTGTTGGTACCACCAACATCGATTCCAATTAATAGCTTCTTTTCCACAGTCATGTTGAGATAAGAATCACCCGATAGTATTGATAAATAAGAGTTAATGGAATCTCTAGGAGCGATATCTCTTGAATAAATAATTTCACATTGATGATACGATATCGCGGTTCAAATAGGAAATTTTTACGATGCACGGAATATTTTCCAAATCGGTGATCAACTGTCAGCCTCATTGGGAAATGTGCTGCGATTTATTCAAGCTGCATCACGTCAACTCTCGCAATAAATGCCTATTTGGGAAGAAATTCCTATCGATTATACAAACCTCTCAAATCGATTTATGCAATATCTTCCGGAGAAAGTCAAGTTCAAAACCGACTCTTATCATGTCAAATTGATTTATAAACCCTCCTCAAAGATCATATACACCTTCATTTCATAGAATTTGTGCTACTACTGTACAACAAATATGAATTCGTTGATAGAAAAATTAAAGGTTAAGCCCAATAATGAGCTTGAAAAGATTACTTACCTTAGGAATAGAGATATCATTCCTATGGGACCAGAAAGAAGAATATGGGGCGTTTGGTCTCTTATGTTCTATTGGTCCATTACAAATATTACCATATCAACATGGACGGGAGCTTCTTCATTGTTATCACTTGGTCTTTCAGTTGGTGAAACCTTGGGGATTATCTTGATTGGAAATTGTATTATTTCTGGTTTAGCTCTTTTAAATGCTGCACCCGGTGGTTATTATCATATTGGATATACAATTTCTCAAAGAGTTGTCTTTGGTATCAGAGGATCTTGGGTAACCATTGTTATTCGAATAATTCTTTCCATTGTATGGTTTGCTTCTCAAGCCTATTTAGGAAGTAGATGCTTGAGTTGTATTTTTGCTTCTTGGAGTCATAAATTCTTAACTATGGAAAATACGTTCCCAGAATCAGTCCATATGACTACTCAGGAATTAGTTGGATTCTTAGTATTTCAAATAATTTCTATTCCTCCTTTATTAGTTAAACCTGAACGGTTTAATAAGATGTTGATGATTACATGTGTAGCTACGTTCTTTGCTATGCTTGGGATGGTAATTTGGGCTGTTACCAATAATGGTGGTAGTGATGGTCCATTAATGAATTATAGTGAACCTATGAGCTCATCTGAAAGAGGATGGTGGTGGATTTATGGGATTAGTTCTTGGTATGGATCGCTTTCTTCAGGGGTTGCAAACCAATCAGATTTCACTAGATTCTCTAAAAAGACATGGTCCTCATTATATGGAACGGTATTTTCATTGGTGGTTATTGGAACTTTGATTCCATTAATGGGATTAGTTACTGCTTCAGCTATGAAAGAAACTTATGGCGAAGAATTCTGGCGTCCTGATCAAATTATGTTCCTTTGGCTTACGGAAGATTATTCACCTAAAGCAAGAGCTGGTGCCTTCTTCTGTGGGTTAGCATTTACATTATCCCAAATCTGTTTTAATACTATGGGTAATGGATATGCTGGAGGAATGGATATGGCAGGAATATTCCCTAAATTTATCACCATTAGAAGAGGAGCTGTCATCACTGCTCTTTTATCTTGGGTGATTCAACCATGGGATTTTTATAATACGGCTTCAACTTTTGTAACGGTTATGTCATCATTCTCAGTATTTATGTCACCAGTGGTAGGAACTATTGTTGCAGATTTTTGGGTAGCAAGAAGAAAGAAATTGAAATTATCTCATTTATACACTGATGTACCTCTGGGGAACTATTGGTTTTGGAAAGGAGTAAATTTTAGAAATTTACTTATATGGACAATATCATTTGCTCCCGGATTACCAGGATTGGTTAACTCAGCCAATCCAAAACTTTCCATTAGTGATGGGGCCAAAAAATTCTATTATGCTAATACAATAATAGAGTTTACTATAGCCTTTACTTTGGTGTCAATAAGTTCTTTCATTTGGCCCTATGATGTAGAAGAAGATAAATTTGATTATTTTAATACTTGGACTGAAGAAGAATGCGAGAAGAAGCAGATTGTTCCATATGCCCAAATAACAAAAGATGATGTTGAATTGGATGCTGTGACTACTGTTCTTTCACATGAGCATGTTATAGTTGTGCCTGATAAGTTGTGAAAAATACAGCAGGTTCTAGTTTATATATATGTTAATTCTATAATCTATATGATATATGATATGAAAGGATCAATGTAATGGTGCAGTCATTTTTACTAAATGACTTATGTAGTAATATAATCATAATCCTTTTCATTAATAACACCTCCAAACTCAATAACCTTCCAGCATCTCTGAAGTCTTTCAGCTGTATTCCGAGCCACGTATGTCCCATTATCTGACATGGTTTGTATGGCACTCAACAAGTTATTCCTCTGAGTCCCTTTAGGAGCACATAAAGCAGCCACAAATAATGGCCAATGTATACACAAGCCATGTATGGCTATATTATTAATGGTAGCCAATTGCTCTTCAATTATTTGAACATAATATTGAACATCTGGTCCATAAATAGATTTCCCCAATATGACGGAATAAATGAATATTTTTAATGCACTACAATGACAGATATTACAAGCTTTCATGGTAGCTCTCTTGTTGTAATCATTAATGGTGGAAAAATCAAACCGTTCGTTTTCCACTTGCAGGATTCTATCAAGAAGATATTGACCTAATTCAAGTTGAGATTCATGAACTGTAACACTATGAAGAATTCCTTCACTACCACTTAATGAGACTCCTTCTGTGTTCTTATATTTCATGATATATTCGATAATATCCACTAAAACGGGAGTTAAGCTTTGAGAATACCCTTTTAATAGGTTAAGACCTCCAAGACATGAATCATTATTGCGAGGATTCTCCTTATACCCACATCCGGGGATGATTAAATCGTAACTAAGATACTTTCTAGCCAATGTAATATCTTCTATTGCCCCACCATTTGGTGCAGAAAGACACGCAGTAGTTTCAGAACTTACAAACCAATTTTTAGTCCATGCATACATCTTTGTAGCCATCATAACCTCATAATCCATGTTCTCCCCCGATTGTGATAATTCTGCAAAAAGAGAATCACATTTTTCAACAATTGCAAATGCTCCCTTCAAATGAAGTCTCCAAGTATTCAGTCTACTAGCAGATCGTTCAGAAAATAGAAACATTATGCAAATCAAGTAACAAACCATTTCAGGAAATGATTCACAATTTCCAACTCTTCTAGAAATATTCTTCAAAGTAGCACTCATACATCTTTGAAGAATACATCCCCATCTATTCCCCTGTCGCTTCACATCTAAACATAAACTGGAGATAGAATTAACCGTAAGAGCAACAATTGAATATTTCTGGGAGAAGTATAGAAACCATTCTGCTACACAATTATGACAATTATCAGGTGCTAATACAAAATTATACGCTAGTGTAGTTTCTGTTAGAATGTGAAACAAGTATTCCAGGACCTCTGGGTCATTTTCATGGTAATGAGTTTTGGATGCAGTTTTGCCATTAAACTTTTCTTCAAGCTGTAGGTATCGTTGTTGGTCAAAAGGAATCCAATAGTTGACAAGTTCTGGAACTTTTAAAAGATTCTCATTATCATACATTTGGTTGATCTTATCACATTCAAGATCAGGTGGTTCAATGTGAGTGGTGGGTTTTGAATTTCTGGAGTTGAAATCGTGTCTTATTTGGTTTATAACTTCATCGATGATTCCAATTGAGTTTATTGGTGGGGTGGGAAGGATTACAGGGGAGGATACTAATGATTGGACCAGTGACGATTGGCCCAGCGATGATCGGCCCAGTGATAAACTCATAGACATCTCTTCCATTTGTTTATGAGTTGATTCCCTCTCAGTGGGAACATTCTTAAATGGAGTTTTTCCTTTATTGACTTGGTTTGGCTGATACACAAACACATTTGACTTATACTCACACTGTATCCCTCTTCGTTTACAGTTAGAACACACAGGAATGGTTTCATCACACTTTATACTGCTTGCCTTACACTTCTTACAGCCATTATGACTGTATTTGTTTCTTCTCTTCATAGTCTTGACTGATTCAAAACCAATCCGACCAAAAAAATTCAAATCTCGAAAATCGAAACCACGCTACTGGAATTTTTTTCCTATAGCTATGTACATTAAATGGGTTCTAGAAATGGGTTCTGATAACCGGTTTGTTATAAGTGGACCTAAACATCCAAAGGGAAATCCTTTGATGAGCACATCTTCTTCACTAAGACACTAAACATTATGAAATTTGAGACCTGCGTATTTTATCACCTCTGATAAGGGCTAGGAAATAAGGGCCAAATCGACCAAGTTCAAAAACACTTTTGGCTATCATCAGTAGTTATGTGGTTCTCATCAGTGGCTCTTATCAATATCCACTGCAACTAAATATCTAATTAGCCAATACATTTTCTTGGTATATATCTTCATATCAGTTATTCACAATAACTAAAATGATCTGTACATGTTTATCTGCATTATGCGGTAAAAACAGCGCTGCTAACCGATCAGTACTAAATTCCGCGCCTGCATACAAGCGAGTTCGTATGCGGAAGTTTAGACAGCTCGTGCCGATCAGATTAGGATTTACGGTGGACCACATTAGCGAAGATCTCCAGGACAGAACAACCTTCAAAGCAAAACCAGGCCAGGAAAACAACCAGGACAACAACTAACAAAACAAATACTACACACAATCACTACCTAACAGTAACATATACATCAACTATGGAGAAATGGGAGGAAATTAGAGCTGCTAAACTCCTGGAACAAACCAAACTCCTCAGTCCTTACTTAACAGTTGAAGAATTAATCCCCAGTACTGAAGACCTCAATGATGTCACCGATTTCATAGAGTCATCAGACCTATTGACCGAATCTACTAAGAGAATCACCAATTTAAATATTAAAGAGCTTCTTTCTGAGTATTCAACGGGAGCTTTAACAGCCACACAAGTGACAACAGCTTATTGCCATAGAGCCACATTGGCCCATCAATTAACTAACTGCCTCACTGAAATCAGATTTGAAAAAGCATTAGAAGAAGCTAAAGCATTAGACGAATATTTCGAACAAAACAAGAAGCTTAAAGGCCCCCTCCATGGAGTGGTAATTTCTGTTAAAGATAATATAAATGTTGCCGGGTTAGCGTCATCAATGGGATTTGTATCTCTAGGCAATGATATCAAACAACAAGACTCCAAATTTGTAGAGTTATTAAAAGGTTTGGGAGGAATCATTCTTTGTAAAACCAATACATCAGCTGGAATGGCCTATTCAGAAACCACCAACGTTCTTTGGGGCCGGACTTTAAATCCTTTCAGCAGGGAATACTTAAATGTAGGAGGATCTTCAGGAGGTGAAGGAGCATTAGCAGCATTGAAAGGATCGTGTTTTGGGATCGGAAGTGATATTGGTGGTTCAGTTAGACATCCTGCTGCTTTAAATCTATTATACTCCTTGAAACCATCTGGGGGTAGATTTCCTAAATTTGGGACGGTATCTGGACAACAAGGACAAGAATCAATTATTTCAGTTTATGGGATCATGACCCATAATGTTATCAACTTACAATACGTGTGTGAACATATAATAAAATCTAATCCTTCAATGTTAGATACTAGTTGCGTACCACTTGATTTCAGACCATCAATGTTGAGTCCTGGTAAGAAATTAACTATTGGATTTATGGTATCGGATGGTCTCAACACCGTTACACCACCATTATTAAGAGGGTTGCAAATCGTAAAAGAAGCTCTTAAACAACAAGGACATGAAATCATTGAATGGCCTGATACCTTCTTTAAAGAAATCAGATCCACCATCTATCCGTTTTATAGTGCTGATGGAATGAAACATGTTAAGTCAATCCTCAACAAATATAATGAACCTCCAGATCACCATTTGGACATTCCATTGAAAGAAGCTATAGACATTCAAGTCTCCGAACTCTGGAAAAGTCAATCAAAAAGGTCAGAATTAGCTCAGAAGTATTTAGAATTATGGAACACTGGGGGATCTAATGGTCAACCGTTAGATGCAATCATTTCAGCTTGTTCACCATATCCCGGCTGTTTAAAAAATAAGATCACTCCTCAACCATTGAATGCTATTTGGAACGCCTTGGACTATAGTTCAGGAACCTTTCCTGTCACCAGATGTGATCCTACGTTAGACAAACCTATCACCAGAACTTCGTTCATCTCAGAGTCCGATAAACAAGTCTATGGAATCTATAGAGAAAATGTTAATAAATTTGCTGGTGGACCAGTATCTTTACAAGTAGTGTGTGGGAAATTACAAGAAGAGAAATGTGTGGAATTAATCAACTATATTTCAGACCTAATCAAATAGAACGTTTATTTTATCTTTAGTTTTTTATTTGTATATACAACTACTTCATTTGTAACCACCACAACATTCGATTATCACTCTCATAAATGTTCTGATACAATCTAAATAATCAATGATATCAACTCTTTCATCAGGCATGGTATTATACTTCCCACCAGGGCCACAGACAATTCCTTCCATACCCAACTTTTCATAAAGATGCCCAGCATCACTACCATAGAAACAAGGAGGTCTTAAAGCTCCAGTTGGTTGGTCAACACCTCTGACTTGTTTATAACAATCATTTAAGAGAGTGACAATATCAGCATTTGGATCAACTTCAAATGGAGGCATGAAGTCCCTTTTAACAAGGGATAATTCATATTTCATTTTTGGGAACTGTGCTTTAACAGAATTAAGTTCCTTTTTCAAGTCAGCAAGAACGGTTTCTTCTGATTGACCTGGAGCATACCTAGCAGCACCGGTGATGGTAACAAAATCCGCCACTTGTGGAGGTCTCCAAGCTTCATAACTTCTTCCTAACCCTCCATGAATGGTACCAACATGACATCTATTAACACTTTCATGCATTTCACTTCTTGGGTCAGAAAATGTCATGTATGTAAGTCTTTTGATGGCTTCCATCGAACATAAAATGGCATCGGTAGCTTCTTCTCTTTTGGACATATGTCTGGTATCACCAATGATATTGATTTCAAATATAGCTGACCCAGCATGCATTACAAGACCATTGACATCAGTAGGTTCACAATTGATGAAGCAATCGGCAGTATCAATAGTGATCTTTTGCTGTTCTAAAAGGGCTACCGTACCAGCACCCCCTTGTAATTCCCCTACCACATATGTCAAGGTTACATCTTTTGAAACTTTCCAACCGGCTTCTTTTAAGGTTTTAACCGCCATATAATAAGCACAACACCCAGATTTCATATTAGAAACACCAATTCCATAAATAAATTTATCGTCACCTAAACTATACTTGGAACATTTGTCATATTTTCCTTCATAAGGATCAACCGTCCACCCTTCAGTGACAGGATTCACATCAACATGACCATTAAAAAGAAGACTTTTAGCTTCTGGGGTTTGGTTGGTTCCTTTCCAAATCCCCACTGAATTGCACCTTAACATTCCATCAGTTTTATCATTGAAGTTTATAGTTTCAGCATCTAATCCGATTTTATTTAATGCGGTGGTCATATATTTGACAGCATCTAATTCGGCTGGATTTCTTGAATGAGAAGGGATTTGAATGAATTTAGAAAGAAATTCAAGACTATCTTGTTCATTTAGTTCTGGTAACTCCATAATGAAAAGATAATATTATGGACTCTAACTGTAAAACATGTTTAGAAAAGAGCTTACATTATATAATGTATTATGCACTGTGAATGCACGATCGATCCTTCGCCGGTAAGATCTGCTGCATTTACTAGTGAGGCGGAAAACGATATGCGGCGATTCCGACATCACTGCATATAACCCCAGGTTATACCGAAATAGTATTGTCAAAAAAGATAGTGTGGAATTATTTCATCCCAGAACAGGAGTTTCGTAGAGTTAGGATTAAAATAATCATCCAGTGACATTCATGTCGTCATTGTACCAAATATTTTTCTTGATACGATGGGACTAGATCGGTAAAAACTTGCTTTTTTACCGATATTGTTAAAAGAGTTATCAGCCATATACACTCACTGGTTAACAAACATAAAGGTGGAGAGATAAGCGTAAATTGAATACGGCTGGGGTGACTCGTCTATAAAACATTTATATATATATAATCCTATTGTTTCCACTCAGGAAAAAAAAAAAGAGATTATTCTTGCTAACAACAGATACAATTTTTTTTCACTGGAAAAATGACTGCTACTCAAAAGGATGATAAAGCTATTGATGCAAGAGTATCACCAGTAGAACTGATGGGCAAAAACCAAGAAGTAATCGGTGATGGTGATGACTATGAAGAAGTGAGAGATGAAGCTTTTGACATTTTCCAAAAAGGGGGTATGAATGATGAAGTAGATCCTGTTGAATCTACTAAAGTGGCTAGAAAATTTGACCTTTATATGTTACCTACCTTGTGTATTTTATACGGGTTAAATTATGTCGATAAGGCTGCTTTAGGATGGGCAGTTTTATTTACCTTTAAACAAGATTTAGGACTTGTTGGTGATGATTATTCTTGGGTATCATCAATTTTCTACTTTGGTTACATTGCTGGTCAGTACCCTTCTTCTTACTGTCTTCAAAGGTTTCAAGCTGGTAAGGTTATAGCTATCACTTGTGTGGCATGGAGTGTAATTATGTTGGCACACATTGGATGTACTAATTATGCCGGTATTTTAGTGTGTAGATTCCTTTTGGGAGTGTTTGAAGCTCCTATTTCTGGAGGATTTGTTTTATTCTGTTCTTTATTTTACACTAGAAAAGAACAAGTAGCCAGGACTATGATTTGGGGTTCTATGCAAGGGATCTTTTATATCATCTTTGGATTTGTATCTTATGGATTGGGACATACTCATAATAAAAATTTGAACGAATGGCAATTAGTTTACTTGGTATTAGGATTAGCTTCATTTGTAATTGGAGTTGTATGGTTTTTTTTCATTCCTGATTCCCCTGGTAAAGCTAGATTTTTAACTGAAGAAGAAAGGATTATCGCAGTTAAAAGAGTATCTAAGAACATGATGGGTACTAAAACGTACGATTGGCAATGGTCTCAAACATTTGAATGTCTTAGAGATCCAAAAACTTGGTTTATTTCTGCATTTCTTATATTGGCCATGATTCCAAATGGGGGTCTTACTAATTTTGGTACTTTGGTATTAGCTGATATTGTTCATGGAAGAGTTCAATCTATTGCTGTTGGGGTAGGACAGCTGTTCTTTTCAAGTGGTCAAATGTTAATTTATTCTATTTTTGCTATCAAATATAACAACTTTAGAACCATTGGTATGACTGCTCCTCTTTTACTTGCAATTGCTGGATTATCTGCTGTATATGCTACTGAAGATCATGGAGCTAAATGGGGTAGAGTTTTCGCTTATTGGATGATTAATTCTTATGCAGTAACATGGCCTTTTTGTCTTGCAGTATTTGGATCAAATTATGCCGGTCATACTAAAAGAGCATCAATGAGTATGATTCTTTTAATTTTCTTTGCTGTTGGTAATATCATTGGTCCATTTTGTTTCAAAGCTTCTGATGCTCCAAGATATAGTAATGCTCTTGCTACTATCTTAGGATGTTTCTGTGCTTGTTTCTTTGTTGGAGTTGGATTAAGATTTTATATGATTTGGGAAAATAGAAGAAGGGACAAATTATATGGAGTTGTTAAGACGGATGTTTCAGATGATGAAAGATTGGAAGGTATTTTAAATGGTATGAAAGATCAAACTGATATGGATAACAAGCAGTTTCGTTACGTTTTATAGACTATGTTCTTGTGATTGAGAGAGAGAGAAGAGTATACTTATATACTGTTTAATAATATGTAGTATAAAGGAAAATCGGATTCCAAATTGTTCTAGTAGTTGAATGGTGGTGTGTATTTAGGACCGGCTTGCTGCCGCATCTGGTCCCGCATTTGGTGCCTGCATGCCTAACCAACCCAACTTGTAATGCGTTTTGACGTCTGCTGCAAAAATATCGTATCAATTACCGCAACAGGAAGGTGATAAGCACCAACAGGGATGAAGTTTAATGGGTTGAAAAATTCTATTTAAATAGCTCTAAAACATCTATTTTATTTTATTCCACTATTATTATCATCTACAGAAACATGTCATCAGGGATTATCACAAAAGAACCGTTCCAAGATAAAGAAATCATAGTACTAGGAGCAGGGATCATTGGATGTGCAAATGCTAGAACCTTATTGCAAAAAGGCTTTAAAGTAACCTTAATAGCTAAACATTTACCAGGCGATACAGACATCTGGTATGCTTCTAATTGGGCAGGAGCATTATGGCATGGTGCCCGTAACCTAAATGATAATCAAAAATATTTACAAGCAGTTACCTATAGAAGGTTTAAAGATGATTTAAGGAAGAATGATAAATGTGGGGTTTGTTCAATAAGAGTTAAAGAATATTTCCAAGATATTCCCAATGCTGAAAAAGATTTATGGTTTGCTGCTGTTAATTCTAATTTTAGAGATATGGAGAAATCTGAGTTTGAAGGCACCGAATTTCAATATGGTTGTGAATATGATTCTATATCTATTGAACCTAATACCTATCTTTTATATGTAAAAGATCAAATTGAAGCTTTAGGAGGAAAGTTTATTAGGAAAGAAATCACTGATGTTCAAGAAATCTATGAACAATTTCCAGAAAATTATATATTAATCAATGCCTCTGGAGTGGGCCCAAAATACATAAAAGGATTATATGATGAAAATTCTTATCCTAATAGGGGCCAAAATGTATTAGTTAAAACCAAAACTGATACCGCTTTTACTAGGAGTGGTGGGGAATATACTTATGTTATTCCACGGCCATTATCAGGAGTTGTGGTATGTGGAGGAATCAACCAACCAAATTTGACTCATCCAGAAATTGATCCAGCGATTGTAGAAGATGAGATTAGAAGAGCTAATAAATTAGCCCCGGATGTAGTTTCCAAGAATCCAGAAATTGCTGGGTATGTAGTAGGAATTAGACCCGGTAGAAAAAATGACTATAGGTTAGAAAAAGAAAAGATTGGTGATGGGAAATATATTGTTCATGTATATGGATTCAATGGGAAAGGATACGCATGTTCATATGGGGCTGCTCATTATGTATGTAATATGGTAGAAGAAATTGAAAAGGAGTTGTGTATTAAGCCAGAAGTTCAAACCAAAAAATCATGGTTCCTGTTTTAGTATATGTGTATGTATGTATAAGTATGTATACGTATGTATAAGTATGTGTACGTATGTATGTGTATTTACATGCATGTATGTGTGTTGCATTATGCATTATGCATCAGACCCTATAAATACTATAAATATAACGGTAATATAAGACCATTATCTTCCGACAATTCGGGCCACGATACATATGTATTTCCATCTCTATTGACTTCCCATACTTTCTCAACCAATAGTTTAATAGTATGAAACTTTGGATGCTTTCTAGCCTGACAAATTTTATTCAACCATTCAATATACCAAGATCTATGGAACTCGTCACATAAATCACATCCTACGAGAAAGATTGGTAATATGGCATATACTTTAATCTCTTTATTAAGATAGATTTCAAACACTTCTTCAAGGCTTGGAATAACCTTTTTTATATGGAGAAGAGTTACAGCCGAATTTGAAGTCCTACTATGAATTATTTGATGAAATAATAACTCTATAGCTTGTTTCATAAACCGTAAGATCTTTACCATACTATTAGAATCGAAATTGATCATTGGATCTTCCACCGGAATTACTACTTCTTTAAGCTTACCTTCTAACTCATTGGTTTCAGCTAAGATATTTGAAACATTATTAACGTTCAAATATTGATACTTATTAAAAGTATTACCTTCATTTAAATCAGCAGCATTTCTAGCTAATTTAAGAAGATTATAAAAATGGAATGTCTTCCCGGTGACCGCACAAAACTCTTTCATACAAACATAATAAGGACTTAAATCTCTGGTAGTAGGCATATTGAAAATAGATTCTACATCTTCAATATTAAGTACACTGATATCATGTTTAATGATATTATAACAGAACTTGGTAAAGTAATGAGAACAAAACACTTTTCTAAAAAACCTCCCATTTGCAGATTCTTGTAATTTAATAAACCCTCCTCTTAAGGAAATAGCTTTAACAATCAATTGATTCAATCTGAACCAAAACACTGGTTCGATTTCACTTTTAAGGAGTTGGACTTCATAAAGTAAAAGGACAATAGCTAAAGTATGATCACAGCAGACAGAAGAGATATAATTCATACGGTTATTCAAGTCTTCAATAATTTCATTCTGAAGCCTATCTTTGAATGAAAAGTCAATGACTGGGAGTCTTCTAGTCTTTGAAGAGCTAGTATACTCTAAATTATGAACAGACCAGAGTAGTATAGCCTTCAATACCACAATGTTACTGAATGCTAATGTCAAATAAATACTCTCCATGGTTCTAGTGAACTCATTAAGTGAAACATTGTTGAAATCATTGGTGGCATATAACATTTTACTAGACTCTCTTGGGAAATTTATACAGAAATTATCAATCAAGGTTTCAATTAGCCAGATAGGAATATATGATGGTAAGTTGACGAAGCTTCCTTGAATCTTTGCCGGGGGATTATTGGATATGATAAATGAAGGGGCTTCGATGAAGAGTTCATTTTTAAAGTCCACTTCATCTACATTCAAAAGCAATGGGGATTGTGATGAGAGTGGTGGATGCGATAGGTGATTATGGGTTGATTCGTGCTGGTAATGTATAGATAAGGCGAGATGATGAAAGGGTCTTGATTGAGGGTCCTCCTTTAGTCCTTCTTGGTATTCTGGTATTGCGATATAGAATTTTGGGATATCCTCCGCTGTCAACCCATATATATTCAGGGTGCGTTTCTCTACATCTGTATCGGCATTGACCAATGGAATCTCCGTCACTATTTCTTCTAATACATCACCAAATATCTCCACACTTTTATGATAGATTTTAAAAAACATAGAAGATCTAATAGTGGAATTTGAAGAGCAAGCTTCCATGGATTCTTTAGTTAGAAACAATAATGAATAGTTCGTGATGATACTCTTTTTAATTGATAAATGATGATCCATCACATCCTTTGCAGCTAAATGTATCACTTCAGGTTTAGGGGTGTCTTTATTGTTGGGTTTAGGATCTCTAGAACCATTGGAATGTTTGGTATTGGTCTGTTTTGTAGTGGGTAATTTATAAATAATAGGAGCAAATTCGGGAACTTCACACGGAATACCTCTCTTATTACAATAAGTACATTTTGGGTCCAGACCTTTATCACATCGTTTACTAGACAATTTGTTAGTGACTGAAAGAGTTTAAATGGTTAAAGACACATACTTTCGAGCTTTACATGCTTTACAGCCGTTTCTATTAACGATGTTTTTTCTAATTCTTTTCATTATGGAGTGTGTGAAATTAAGACATCAATGCGACCAAAAGAATTGATAAGATATATTGCGGATTAGATCAATGCGATAAACCGGAATTAAGATAAACAATTACAAGTTAACTCTTACGCATATATTAACATATTTATTAATACAAACTTTTACTATTTCAGGATTACCATTTCTAACTCATTCCCTTGTGGAAATCCCACTTCTTTTGTATCCTCTTCTTCATATTTATATTTATCATAGTTTCTAAAATGAATCAAAAACACAATTGCAGCTACAAATCCTGCTATAGCACAAGCTGCAAATGGCCATATAAGATATGGATCTTTTAAAGCAGGAGTAGCTGCTTGTGATATAGCTGCAGATATTGCCGTAGTGAAAAGAAATAACGATAAAACAAACCCTTTCATATGTGGAGGTGATCTTGAATAAGAAAGTTCGTACGCAGTAGTAACACTTAATCCACCTCCAGCAGCACCAAGAATATAAAGAGTAGCTACTTTCCAAGCAGTTTCAGGAGATTTCTCATTACAAGTAGTAGCATGATATCCACAAGGAGAGGTTTCATAGACTTGATGTTGAATTATAGCTCCGGCCATTTGAGAGCAAGCAGCAATAATGAATCCTAAAGTGATTCTATAAATAGGAGCAAAATTAATTTTATACTTTCTTAATAATGGGTAGATGACATAATTCAATAATGGCAATTCAACAATTATAGTTAAAGGATTGAAATTAAAGAACAAATCATTGGGGACCCCTTTTGTGGTCATTGAACCAGCCAATGATGTCACAATCCCCCCAATCCCCCCATCATTAATGAAAAATACTGGAAAGTATATAAATATCTTACAAGCATCTAAAGTCTTTCTAACATCAATAACCCATTGGTCATCCCAGGTAATAGGGGTTTTTTTATTTTGATTGTAATAAACCCTTCCTCTTTGAATCATATTTGCCGGACGGGCATATTCCCATACCTCATGTTTATTAACTTTCCCGGTTAAAATTCCTCCAATGGTAACTTTTAAAATCTTCATTATATTTGTTAAAATTGATCCTGCTGGTGGAGTCTTTTTCATTCTTCTATCCAAATATAACATTACAATTGGTAGAATTAAATACATAATGGTTGGAAAGAAGAATGCTAACCAAAATCCTATTCTTCTTTCCGCATAAGAAGCTCCCAATTGAAAAAATGCCCCAACATTTGTGGCCCAATAAAATATTAAGGTGACACTTTGAATTGACAGTTCTCGATCTATTATAACTTTTTCTCCTGATGGTAAGGTTTTCACCAAATCTGTCTTATGAGGATATTGATCTAAAAGAAATGGAATCAAATTTGGTTTAATAAATCCGGTACTAAGGGCCAAGGTTAATATTCCTAATATACAAGGAACAATAGCTTTACCACCTTTCATAACGGTTGGAATAGCAGCAATTACAAATAATACATGAGAAATAAACCCAGCAAAAATTCCTACCCAAATAGCTTTAAATCTTCCAAGTTTAGCATCTCCAAGATATCCCCCATATAATGGAACCACATAAGCTAGGAATTTCAATAAAAGTGTCATGGCTGAAGATACTTCAAGCCCCATATTTAAAGCCCCCGCAACTTGACTCAGAGTATTACTCAATGGAGCTCCCGTGTTACTACCTTCAGGTAAAGGTCTTTGGATAAAATTAGTTAAAACTTCTGAAACCGAATAATACGAGCCTCTTTCTGCTAATTCAACCAAACAAATTAAGTAACAAGATACAGGAATTTCTCCAATGATTCTTCTAAGGGAATCAGATTCTTCGTGAGTAGGTAACCTTAATCCATCAGGATTATATTCATCTGCAAATTTGTCCGAAGATGTGGAAACTTCATCATTAATGACATCCACTTGAACGTTGTGGGGATTTTTTTCTGATGGTTGTTCCATGATAATAACAATAGTGGCTGCTACTGGGTTACATTGAAGGCAATGGTTCTTGTTTATCTACTTTTCATTCATTTGAAGTGTTATCAATTTTGTGAACTGTGCATTATGTCAAAGTCCCGTTTAGGAAATCGATACGCATTCTGGCAGAACCTTGATCTTATCGATCGTACAACCTTCCTTAAAGGGGAAACACTACGACGTGATGAAGTAAAAGTGTTAGACAAATGGGTATCGGGTTTTTATGGTGTTTGATAAAGGTAAGCTAATAACAGTCAAGGAGTAGTTCATGATTTATGATAAGGATCTATGACTAGCACATTTCCATTTGAATTATCGGTCTGGTTTATCACGTGAATCGTGCATGTTCAGTTGCAAAACCATTGCGAAATTCCGCAACCGTTTCCGCATCATTTGATGATCTGATGATAACAACTCCTTTGGTGGAATCCATTTGAATCATGTTGATTAAAGAAGCCATGAAACAACTTCCTATAAAAAATGTCGCTGTTATTGGAGGGGGGCCCAGTGGGTTAGTCCTGGTGAAAGCCTTGAATGCTGAACCCCACCCGTTTAATATTGATCTATTTGATTCTCGTAGTAACCTTGGTGGCATTTGGAATTATTTACCAACCAAGGATGAATATGATTCCAATGAAAAGATTATCAGTGCTAACCAAAACAACTTTACACCCATTTACGATCAATTAGAGACCAACATTCTCCATAAGGCCATGGAATATAGTGATTTCCATTTCCCAAAGCACACGGTGGATTTTCCATTTAGAACAGAGGTTTTACAGTATTTGAAGAATTATGTGGAAACCATTGGTCCTTGTACCACATATTTGGATACCAGAGTTGTTTCACTAGAGAAGCAGGAAGATCAATGGCAACTCATTGGTAAGAATTTAACCACTCAAGAACCCATTCAGAAGAATTATGATGCCGTTATTATTGCTAATGGACATTTTGAAATCCCCCGATTACCGGAAGTAAAAGGATTGAATCATTGGAAAATTAAAGACCCTCATTCAATTTCTCATGCCAAGTTCTATAATAAACCTCAGAAGTATAAAGATAAAGTTATTTTGGTTGTAGGAGGGGTTAGTAGTGGTACTGATATCGCCATCCAATGTACCATGACTGCTAAAAAAGTCTTCGTGTCATGTGACGAAAAGACTGTATTAAGAAATATTGATAATCCATATATTGAATTAATTCCTAGAATTGATGAGTATAATGTTGATAATCGGTCAATTCAGTTTGGTGATACTGTTATTGAAGGAATTGATGATGTCATTTTCTGTACTGGTTATTTATACGATATCCCATTCTTAAAGTTGGATATCTGTAAAGGAAGATACATTAAAGATTTATATAAACAGATTTTTTATATTAATGATCCTAGTTTAACTTTTGTGGGATTGCCAAAAGATGTTTCACCATTCCCAATAGCAGAGGCACAAGCTACTTTAATTGCCAGATATTATAGTGGAAGACTTGAGCTTCCATGTTTTGATCAGATGTTGGAGGATTGTAATAAAGAATTAGAAGAGAAAGGGGTTCGATTACATGGACTCAAGTTTCCCAAAGAGGCTGAATATGTCAATGAGTTGTATGATATCCTTAAAGAGCAAAGTTTACTTGAGGGAGGGTTTTTATTTGATAGGTATGAAGGAGAGAGGTACGAAACCAAGAGAAAGGTACCGGAAGTTAAATTACAGAGAGTCATAGCTAATAGTAATAAGATTATAGAGAATAGGATATAAATACGGGATAGAGATGACCCATAGAAAGTTATAACGTATAGAGTCTATCGTCCACATACAATCATCTTGTCTCATTATATTCCATTAAATATACACAAACTAAAGAGCATATCTAAAGAAAGGATTTTGCTTATCAGTCAAATCAGCAAATTCAATGTTTTCAATTTTTTCTGGTTCTGGTAATTTATCTCTCCGTTTATTCTCCAAATAATATGCAAGTCCAATAATTCCAAGAATTATAATTGTTAATACTGCGCATACACCAATAACAGTTTTCCCAGTGGTATAAGTAGGGGCTTCTCTAGCTAAAAATGTTTGAGGGCCAATCAAATTCCCCACACAATATGCTACAAGAGTCATATAAAAACTAGTATAACTCTTAGTAGTACCACACACATTAGAACTAGTAAAACTCAAAATACAAATAAATGCCACCGGTGACACCCCTGTTATACTGTACCCAGCAAATTGAGCAGTTTTATTCTTACTGAATGCCAACATTAATTGACCGGTGGAATTCATAACACTAGCCACAAGTGCCCATACCATCCTAGACAGGTAAAATGTGGTCATATAAGCAATTAAGATACATCCTCCTAATTCTACTGCTCCTGTAACCATTTGATATAACAAAGCATGAGTAGTGATCCAAAATTCATGATCTGCCTCATTTAATCCCAGTGGTGCTAAATCTGAAATAATATCCGTAAGAACAATCGATCCAAAGTTTGTTAATGCCCCATTAGGAATATTTGAAACCAATGAATAAAGAGCAAGTAACCAACATTTATAATCTGTAAGTGCTTCAATGAGCTGTTCCTTTTTAAAATGTTTATTACCAAATCCCTTTTGATTTCCCCGAATTCTATGAACCACATATCTCTTTTCGGTATCTGATAAAAACCAAGCAGTGGCTGGACTATCTGGTAATCCAAAAAATACCAAAATACCTAATACTGCCGTAATTACTCCCGAGATTATAAACACTAATTTCCAAGCAGCAATGCTATAATTTTCTTGATTGTTAGCTAAATTATAAGCAATAACCCCACTACCAATCATAAATCCGGCTCCATTAGAGGCGAACCAGATTGTCATTCTAAGAAATACTTCATGTTGTTTATAATATTGACTTGTAATTTGAGAAAAGGCTGGGGTAATTGATGATTCAAGAGCTCCTAAAATCACTCTTAAAGTTATGAACCCTGCATAATTAGGAACTGCATGTAATGCAAGCATAATCCCCCAAATGAAAATTAATACTCCTGATGTCCTTGCTAATGGAAATTTTTGTAAAATCCGTGTAGCTGGATATTCAAAGGCTAAATATCCAAGATAAAATGCCGAACCGGTCCAAGAGTACATGTCCCCGGTCATTCCTAAGTCTTCACGAAGTCCTAAAATACTACTAAAACTATTAGACAACTTATCTAAAAATTGAAAACAGTAGACAAGACACATTATAGGTAATAGATGTAAATCGATCTTTCTAACTAACTTACGATCGATTTCAGGAGTTAATTCAACATCACCATCCTCATAAGCCAACCCTAATTTCATAATTTCATCCCCATCATTGAGTTGCACTTTTTTCCCGTTAAGCAAGACTTTATCATCCAGGCTGTCAACAGCGTGAACAGTTACAGGAACTTGATCTTTTGTGTCTTTGTTTATAGATGACATAGCTATATTGAATAAGAAATAAACATGATTTGAAGGATAAAGATGAGACTTTTATAGTTTTCACTGATTTGATCTTATCAAAAAGTAGTGTTCATGCGGGCCGCAGGTGCATTACTTAATTGGAGCTGATAAGGGTTCTGCATGAGGCTTTGCAGATCATAGTTCCGCTTGACGTGATGTGCGCAATGAAACGTTTTGATAAGGACAAGAGGAGTGGAAGGCACGTAGTGGAATCTATGATAAATGATAGTGGGAGGCAGTAGTATAGGTTGGATTTATAAGAGAGAAACGATATGAGGTATGGTGATAGAAGGGGATGGAAAAGAAGTATACGGGGCAAGAGGTGTTGGTGATAGTGCCACCAGATCGAAATGGTGTAGAGATTATCTGAGGTGATTGAGATTTGTAACTCAAGTTCCTAGAAAACTGAGTCAACATTTTAGATAATTCAAGAGTCACTATGGTTATAATCTCTGCAGTGACTGTCGAAAATCACCAGAGCTTCTCAATAACATTTATTTCTAAGTACCCTCGCTAAATACATTTCCATGTCCAATTTCCGTGTACGCTCTCCATTTGCACTGTCCATTTGCACTGTCCATTTGCACTGTCCATTTGCACTGTCCATTTGCACTGTCCATTTGCACTGTCCATTTGCACTGTCCATTTGCACTGTCCATTTGCACTCTCCAAAACATATCTCCATACACCACCTAACGATCATCTGTACATTATCCAATAAACCACCTCTGATAAACCACCTCTGATAATCGCTTGTTGAACAGCCCATGTCCGGTTTCTGGCCACTGTCACACCCCTTTCAACTAATTTGGAAATCTCGAAATCGAAGCCCTCCTCCCTAACTGATAAGGCCGTTGAAGATCTACCCCTTCCAAGAAAAGGGTCGGAAGTGTGCCGGGTTCAATCATATAGTGGGGAGCGGTATTATACTACATTATTATGACAGAATTGATAAGATAATGTTACTAAAAATTGCGGTTTACTACAATGGGTTGAAAGACGGAATTCTTTCTTTTTTTCCCTCGCCTCCACCAATTCTTTACATCCACTCGGTGGAGATCAAACACATTACGATAAATTTTTCAATTTTAAATAATTTGTCATGGCAGCTTGTGGAACAATCTTATTGTTTCTGAACCACTAGTAAGGCCATTCAAGTCCAAATTCTTGTTTGACCTTGAAAACTTTATCGATGATGAAGCAACTGAACTGACAATTTCCTTCATAATGGTCAATTAATTGGGATTTGAGTGAGTCCAAACACCTTCAATATTTAGAATTAAGGGCTTACATAACATTTAAAACTTAGTATTACCTGAATCATTGCCTTGAAGGTGATACTTAAAATAGAATTCATGGTTCAGATACTACTGAAATCGATATCCAAGTTGAAGTGTTTACTTCTTCCCAAAGGGTTTGAATAACGACTGGGTGTGTGATTTGATGGTGAAAGGATGTTCATACAAGCTTTTCACTGTTTGAGACAGGTTCAGGGGCTTCAGAATTGGGCTCTAGTCCAGCTGGTACTATAACTATTGTATCTTTAATGATTACACCCGTGGACTTAAGGTAAGTCCGTGGAGTTAAAAATCACCGCGCCGCTCGCTCTGTGGCTTTCTGGTCTCTTATTTATATAATGAATTCTCCATCAATTTGAAATCTCATCAGTTCACATCTCATTAATTCTATTATCATGAGTTCAAATTCTCGTCCTAAAAAGAGAAATAGGATCTCTCTTTCTTGTTCAAACTGTAGAAAGAGAAAGGCCAAGTGTGATAGAGGAAGACCTTTCTGTGGGAGATGTATAATTGAAAAATCATCAGATACTTGCGAATATGTAGATGATACTGAACCTGCTAAAGCACCGACCATTCCTCATGCTATGGAGAATGGGCTCCTTAGGAATCGTATAAGAGAGTTGGAGGATATTGTGAATCATCAGCAAATACTATTAGAAAGTAAAGGGAGGGGTAATGGTGATGGTAATGGTAATGGTAATGGTAATGGTAATATTTATACTACCCCAGATTCAGAAAACCCCGGTTCCGACAATCCAAATTATGATTACTCTAATGGAATTAAAGCCCCTATCATAAACGGATCTGAAAATTTATATACCTTTAATTTTGATGGATTTGGAGTGCTTCGTGAAAATTTGTTTTACCAAGGGGCTAGTGGTTCTCTTTCTAATGCTTTAGAAGATGGAGACGCTTCTAAAGTTTTAATTGATCGAGTTCGGCTTAATGAAACCGAAGTGGTTGGTAATCAAGATTGGAGTTTAAAGTCGTGCTATCCAGTCCCGGATAAAGTCGACGAATCAAAAATTACCCAACTAGGAACATTCCCATGTGTTAGAGATCTTGATATTCTTTTCAATGACTTTTTTGATTTATTTCATCCATTCATTCTGTTCTTTGATAGACCTACTTTATTATCACAAATTCATAATTTATTAGAAGATAAAGTCACTCATAGTGTTATAAATTCTTCTAAATCTAACCAGAGTTCATTAATAGCTATATTTCTTTTGCTACTAAGATTTTCTTATCTTACCAAAAAATGGGATTCTTTAGAAACAAATCTATTTGTTAATGAGACGTACGTCGAAATCGCTCAAGGATTATTAATGTCACTTACCTCTTATAAAAATGTATCATTTACAAAACTTGAAGGATTATTATTATTAAGAACTTATAAAATGTTTTCCCCTGAAGATGATGATACTTCATATTTTGTGTCAATGTTAGATGCTTGTATAGTACAAGCTGCTAGAATTATAGGTATTCATCGTCCACCATCTCATTATCCTAAAGCTTATTCAACCCTTAATAAAACTTGGCAAAGACAATGGCTGTATGTATGTTATTTAAATGCTACGTCTTGTTATACTCATGGAACTGATCCTGTCATTAATAGCTTTGAAATTCATCCATGGGATTTTTCTTTGGGTTCATCAAGTATGAATAATCTTTATTCTTTAATGAATGAATCCGCTGGTTATATTGTTAAATTTTTAGAAGGCCCTATAAGGAATCGGAGAGTTGATAGAATTCAAGCAACCCATACCATTGAAAGGATCTCACATGTTTTAGCTTCTAATACAATGACGTTTGATCAATTGTTATCTACTAATACTGGAGGAGGAGTTATGATAGCTGAACGGGCCAAACAATTTGATTTAAAGCTTAATTTGGTATCGGTTGAATTTGGTCTAAACTTTCTATTGTATTTAAGTCTGACAGATCCCAATGAAAAACAGAAATCTTTAGCTATGGCATTTGAGAATGCTTTAATTCTTCTAAGGACTTCTACCATGTGGCTACAATCACCATCAGCGTTTGGTCAAATTAGTCAATTAATAACTCCTAGAATTTGGATTGGTCCTAGGCATATTGCTCCTTTCTTATACATAGTCTGTACGAAAGTATTACAGGAAAATACCTCATTATGGGAATTACTGAAGTATTTTAAATGTTTAGAAGCTCCTGGGTTAGTTAATTGGGCTGGTATTACTGAAGACTCTCCCTCGTCTGTTAAACGAATGCTTGAAATAACCATTGACTTTTATTCGAACACCTCCGTATACGCATCCAAATATTATTCTGCTTTTAAAGCTTGTTTCTTTATAAAGAACATTTTGGATTTTGTTAGAAAGGATAACTATCAATTTTGGATTGATCATAAATTACCACAAGATAATTTCAATTGGAGAAATGAAATTGTTTTTGACGGATGTTTTGAATTTTGGGGGAAGAAAAATGATGAAGCCGGTTCCTTTAATGTGGAATCATTATTTTTAGGGTTTGATAATAATTTTGAATTTGATTGGACAGAATCTCTTAATTCTAATTAGTTAGGTTGTGTATTATATAAATGATATTATCTGATAATATTTTTCACACTGGTACCTGTCTATACAATAGTACGTGTGTTGCTCATATCTTGAGCTTGGAGTATCTCCACATTTTATGCTCACTCACCCTCACTGTACAGTCTTATTAACAGTCTTATTAACAGGTTTATGTTGAACAGGGTTACCTTTGATATATATGCTTAGTGACTGTTTTATCTTTCTCGTATATCCTCAGTAGCAGTTATACATTCCCTATAACATCCTTATACCCCTTTAAGCTTCCACGAGTTTTGGTGAAAGGATGTCAAGATCTTTTTGACCCATTTGTATTCAATTCTTCGAATCGTTAATTAATCATGGATCCCCCAAATTTTGAAACCATATTGAATTCAGTTGGTGACGGGTTTGCTGATACTGATAGCTTATGTAATAACGGAACCATCCCCAGTAAAATAGATGCCATAAGCCATCTAAAACTATTACACTCATTCCACAAATTAAAAGAGCTAATAACCACCGGGATCACAGGAAATATCGATCGGGATAAACTTTGGCAATGCTATTTAACCATTTCTGTTAGACGGTTTTGTATATTTATAAGTGCGTTAAATCTAAATTTCAACGATTCACAATCATTCATTGAATTCATGGATTCTATTCTCCCTCCTATTGATATAATTTTAGTGTGGCATTCCTTCTTACTTAATCCCAAATCATTCTTTGATAATTTCAATACCAATGAATTTAAAATGTTTAGTAAATATCCATTTCCTTTAACAAGAATCACCAAAGATATCTCTAATAAAGATTTTGTATTTACTCCATCCATTGAAATTATTGATGAGTTCACCTTATTTATTGAAGATTTCTTTATTAAGGCTAATGTTAGAGAACGATTCAATTTTAATTCTTATCAACCATTTGATGCTTCAATGATAAAATTGACTATTATTTGTCCCAATTGTTTTAAAAAATTCCCCGAATGTGATGTCACCAATGATGAAAATTGTGGTTTTGCTGATAATAATTTCCATATCAAATTTAAATGTTGTAAGTTCAGTTCTAATGTAACTCACGATGAATTAAGAAAACGGAAGTTATATACAGATTGTGTTAAGACTAATAAAATCCCCTCGGTCATTAAACATTACTCAAGAGAAATTAATAAATCCTGGAAAGGTATTTCTGTCGAAGAAATTGATGCTCATATTAAAGATCAAACACTTTTATCATTTGATAATGGATTAGATATTTTGCAATTTAGTAATAGTAAATATCATAATTCTGATTTATTGGTGCTTAGAGATTATCTTGAACTTAATCCCATTTATATGACTATTCCTACTCCAATTTCGTTCCCAGTTCATGAAGATTTAGTTGCTTGTATCAAACGGCAAGAAGGATTTATTGATAAAATAATTGAATTAAATTGGTTAATGTCTTATTTCATTGAAGAATCTCTTATAGAATCCATTGAAAGATATGAGAGGTTCTTTCAACTTATTAAAAAGGCAAATCATCCGGTGGTTCCTACTTTAGACATTGATTTAATTTGGCATACTCATCAATTATTTCAGGTGAAATATTTTAAATATTCTAGAGTTATCACGGGGAATATTGTGGATCATAATGATAAATTTGAAGTCAATAGGTTGGATCATTCTTTTGAAAAAACTTGTAAGTTATATAAGGATACTTTTAAACAAGATTATTCTATTTGTTTTTGTTGGTATTGTGTTGTCAATAGGAGTAAACGGTTTAAATTTTTAATGAATGCCATACCACTGTCAGGGTCAAGGTCCATATCAATGTCAATGTCAATGTCAATGTCAATGACAAGGTCCATGTCAGGGTCAAAGCCAAGGCCACGGTCATTATCAATCCCATCCCTGTTAAGTTCAGCTTCCCTGTTAACTACTACGTCAATGGGTGAGTCCCAATCAATGCCATCCAATGCCTCTGACTGCATAATCGGAAATAACCAGGTATCGATTTCTCATATTAGTTGTCATAATGTGGTGAAAATCTCTACTGAAAGATCCCGAATTTTTGATAAAAGACTTCAAACCAAATACAAACTAAGACCTCAGGATAGCGTTATTCGACCACTTCCTTGGGATTCAAAAACCTATCCTCTGAATTATATAACAGATCCTATAAGACCTCCCAATAATGTTCTTCATTTGAATTTGTACAAGAATGGGTTATGCTTAACGGCATTTGATACTGCTAGTTCTTGTGGGGGGTTAAGAGGAGGATGTGGATATTTTGAAGATTCTAAAGCTTCATGTGTAGGTAAAGGAATATCAGCGGATCCGTCATCTTGTGGAGGAGCCATTTCGTATTCTGCTTCTGTGAGAGAGAGGTGATGGGCTGTTTGATGGACATGGTAACTATAAGGTATAACATTGCAGTATCATTCAGTATCATTACAGTATCATTACAGTATCATTACAGTATCATTACAGTATCATTACAGTATACCACTACAGTATCATTACAGTACCATTACAGTATCATTACAGTATCATTACACTATCATTACACTATCATTACACTATCATTACACTATCACTACAAAATCACTACAGTACCATTACACTATCACTATCATTATTTCCTCACTCTTCCCCATATTTGCTGCGCGTCTCTACTTCTCATTATAAATATTAAATATATTTCTATATTACATAACTATTGCTTCAAAAGGACTTATATACCCATGAGCACGAATAAAATTATAATTCAAAAGAATATCAAAATAAAGGTATAATAAACATAAATGCTAAAACGTTTGACCGAATTGCTCGAAAATTAGCCGAGTTATTACCAGGCTTTTGAAAGAACTTGGGGAAAAAAAACATAAAATTAACATAAAATTAAAAGAATTGAAGGGGAAAGTATTGTTATCATACTGCTTAGATTAACATTAATGATACCAATCCAGTGAAACCAAGGACCCATGATGATATCTTTGTATTAGATGCTAACCCTTCAATGGCTGAAGCGGTTTCAGATGAACCGCCGGCGCTTGATGAGGTGGATTCAGCAGCAACAGTAGAAGTGGTAGTAGCTTCAGGTCCTGCAGGTGTAACACTGACAAAAGCAATTGTGGTTTGTGGTTTTCCAGCTTTATCAGTGGTTACTTCTACTTGAACAGTGGTGGTCACGGTTTCATCATCTTCAGTGTTTACAACTTCCGAAGTATAAGTTGAACATACATCACAATCTTCAAGAGTGACTGTGGTAGTTACTGGTTCTCCTTCTTCATCAGTACTGACTTGGATTCCACAAGTTACATAAACTGTTGATCCAACAGTATCAGTAGTAGTCAATGTGGAAGTAAATTCAGTACATACGGCACATTCTTGTCCTCCTGAAAGGGTAGCACAATGTCCTTCTCTAACACAGACGGTTGAGGCTCCGGCCAGAATGGTTTCTGTCATAGTTGTCAAGTCTCCATTTGAGTCGGTGGTAACGATTACTTCACCAGTTTCAGTGGTTGGGTTACCATCAGCATCAGTGGTAGTGAAAGTAATAGTGTAGTCAGTACATTCTGGACATTCACCGAGATCATTGGTAGTGGTAGTTAATTCACCATCGGAATCAGTAGTAACAATAACTTCACCGGTTTCGGTGGTTGTATTACCTTCAGCATCAACGGTGGTGAAAGTAGTAGTGTAGTCGGTACATTCTGGACATTCACCGAGATCATTGGTAGTGGTAGTTAAATCACCGTCGGAATTAGTAGTGACAATTACTTCACCAGTTTCAGTGGTTGGGTTACCATCAGCATCAGTGGTGGTGAAAGTAGTAGTGTAGTCAGTACATTCTGGACATTCACCGAGATCATTGGTAGTGGTAGTTAATTCACCGTCAGAATTAGTAGTGACAATTACTTCACCAGTTTCAGTGGTTGGGTTACCATCAGCATCAGTGG
>JAJMHJ010000032.1:0-60479 GCA_030583035.1 Yamadazyma taylorii | reverse complement strand
GTAAATAGGAGCTATAGCGTAGAACCATGGAGATGACAGGCACAATCATTGCCATAACAGGTACAATAATGGTAATAAATGGTGCAATAATGGTACTATCGGGTAAAATAATGGTAATAAATGGTACAATCATGGTACTATCTGGTACTATCATGGTTCTATCCGGTAAAATCATGGTACTATCTGGTAGAATCATGGTACTATCCGGTAGAATCATGGTACTATCCGGTAAAATCATGGTCAATACGGTAAAATCACAAATAAATAAATGAGTTGCCCACGCTCATCCGGTAGAATCATGGTAAATACGGTAGAATCATAAATAAATAAATGAGTCGCTCACGCTCATACGGTAGAATCATGGTAAATATCCGGTAGAATCATAAATATCGCATTACACTAACAAAATGCCAACCGGTGAAATCAGATTTTCGAAAAATTAACTATGCGCATCCGGTGAAATCACTGACTGACCAGGGTATGATTCAACGGTGTTTATCGCTAGGCAATAATAAAGAACACAGAAGTGGTCTGTTATTGAAATACTGTCTTATTAGTGCCCCATTGGCCTCTTATATTGAACTCCTTTGTGTTTTAATGGTTCAGATTTCCTGGAACCAGAATAGTAGATGCGAACATTTCGCAACAAATATCCACCTTAATAGCTTAGGTGGAGGGAGGGGTGGATCCTCCTAAAATAGGAAATACCACCCCCACAAAATTATCAAAGAACTTCCTCCACAAAAAAAATAAGATGATTCCGAACATCTGGAGAAACTTATAAATTGAAACATGGTGAAGATATTTTCTGTTCTTTAAACCAAAATGAGTAGTTTGGATGATATAGTTATTACTGGCTTTAAAGTGTACGATGTAAGATTTCCTACAAGTCTTGATGGAATTGGTAGTGATGCCATGCATGTTGGTACCAATGGGAGTATGCCTTATTTGCAATTACTTACCAATAAGCCAGGTCTTATTGGTGAAGGAATGGCTTTTAGTAATGGAAGAGGAAGTGAACTTGTTTGTGCTGCCATTGAACCATTTGCTGAACGAGTTATTGATAAAACTTTAGGAAAGTTGGTTGAAAATATGGGGGTCACTTGGAGATATATGGTATCCGACTCTCAATATCGTTGGATTGGACCTGAGAAAAGTATACCTCATTTAGCAACAGCAGCTGTAATTAATGGGTTATGGGATTTATGGGGGAAAGCTACCAATAGACCCGTTTGGAAAATTGTGGCTGATATGACTCCTGAAGAAATTGTTAGATGTATCGATTTCCGGTACATTACTGATGTTATAACTCCTGAAGAAGCAATTGAAATGTTGAAAATTACCCAGGTTGGGAAACAGGAAAGAATGAAAGAAGCTTTTGATAATATTGCCGTACCTGCTTATACTACTAGTGCTGGCTGGTTAGCATTCAGTGGAGATAAAATGAAAAGAGTGTTAAAAGAAACCATTGATTCAGGATTTAAGATTTTTAAGTTTAAAGTTGGAAGTAACTTAGAAGCTGATATAGAAAGATTACTGGCTGTAAGAGAGATTATTGGTTATAATGACGAATATCAAGTAATGCTCGATGCCAACCAAGTATGGTCAGTACCAGAAGCCATTGAATGGATGAAACAATTGGTTAAATTTAAACCAGTATTTATTGAAGAACCAACAAGTCCTGATGATATTCTTGGACATGCTAAAATCAGAGAAGCTCTTAAACCGTATGGAGTTGGGGTTGCAACTGGTGAAATGGCTGCCAATAGAGTTATTTTCAAACAACTTTTACAAGCCGATGCTATTGACGTATGTCAAATTGATGCAGTTAGACTTGCAGGTGTTAATGAATGCTTAGCAGTAATGTTGATGGCAGCAAAATTTAACGTTCCTTGTGTGCCTCATAATGGTGCAATGGGTTTAACTGAACTTACTTCCCATTTGAGTACAATTGATTATATTGCAATCAGTGGTCGTAAATCTATGCTTGAAGCTGCTGAAAGTTATCGAGAAAATCTTGCTCATCCTTCAGTAATTAAAAATACTCATTATGTGACTCCTTTAGATCCTGGTTATTCAATTGGATTTACTCCTGATGCTATGGATAAATTTATTTATCCAAATGGAACCTTTTGGGCCTCTGAAGTAGGTGAGCAAATCAAAAAGGCTCCTAAAGGTGGGGATCATCTTCTCGATTAAGTATGATTTTATAGTTGTTAATGTAATCAAAATAAAAGTGTCTGTTTCAATAAATAAACCCCAAATATAGTATTTGATAGTTTCGATATTGTGGGGTAACGGTATGTATTGGGAAAACCTCCACCTAAACCTTTCTGTACCGTCCCCGTACTTATACTGATATTTATACCTATACAAGGTTCCTAGGACTGTAATTGACCCACCAAGATTTAAACAAAACTATGTCAAGCAGAACTCCACCTCAAGGAATTTATACTCCTCTTCCCACTTTTTTCAAACAAGATGCTAATTTCCTGATTGATTTAGACACCCAATTAAGACATTTTGATTATATTCAAAATTCAGGAGTATCAGGAGTGTTAGTGGGAGGATCTAATGGAGAAGCTTGTCATTTATCATCAGATGAAAGGTATTCCATTATAAAAGCCATTAAAGGTAAAACCACCAAAGAGAACTTCATCATAATGGCTGGTGCTATAGGAAATTCAATGTTAGATATTATTAATGATATTTCAACCCTCAAAAGGATTGGAGCAGATTTTGCAGTTTTACTAGTACCTGGTTATTTTGGTACTACACTTACTAAACAACAAGGGATTATAGACTGGTTTAAAATCATAGCTGATAAAAGTGACTTACCAATAATTATCTATAATTATCCCGGTGTCCAAAATGGGATTGATTTGACCTATGATTCTTATTTGGAATTGTCAAAACATCCAAACATTGTGGGATGTAAATTGACTCATTATAACTTTCCTCTTTACATTTTATTAGCTCAAAGCCAACAGTTGAAACAGGAAAATTTTACAGTTTTGGCAGGAGTTGGACAGGTTTTATTACCAGGTCTTGCAGTTGGAGTAGAAGGATGTATAGATGGGTTATCAAATATATTTCCAAAATCTATGGTTGAAATTTTCAATGCCTTTACCCGTGGAGATCTTGAAAAGTGTAAAACTCTTCAAAGATTAGTTACTGAAGTTAATCAAATGACTGCTGTTTTGAATATTTTGGGGTTGAAATATGGATTAAAACATATGCTTACATTTGGTGACTGTGAAACTGGAAGACCACCTTTAAATCAAAAAATTGATATCGAAGTTTGGGAGAAATATTTACCAGCTTTTAAACAATTACTTGAAATTGAGCAGAGTTTATAAATTGATTTAATATATAATAAACATTAGAGTGTTAAGATAAGACAGATTCACATATATTAATAAACTATCATCAAACTATAAAACTACAAAACAAAAATTTTCTTATGGAATATTGTCAGTACTATTCTCCTCAATATGTAAAGAATCCAATTTTTCATCATAAGAAGTTTTCTTTGTAAGTTTAAGTGCCCCAACTCTTTCAATTTCTGCATCAATGAAAACATCAGGTCTTGACCGTTGTCTTAACTCTTTGTATTTCCCAACGAAAACCGTATCATATTGATCAAACATATAATTCATATCTTCTAATGTCCGTTTAGCAGTTTCAGGATAAAAGAACCAAACCACAGGAGCATAAAATAATACAATAAGAGCAAATAATAAATAAAATCCCCATTTTAAATTAGTAACTGCTTTATCGGTATACTGAGTAATACAAAATCCACAAATCCAATTAGTAGCAGTAGCAGCAGCAGCACCTCTAGTTCTCCACCCAACTGAATTAATTTCTGAACTATAAACCCATGGAACTTTAGCATAACTAGTCCCATAAATAACATAGTAAACAAAAAACATGGCTGTAGTTAATGCACCCATTTCATATGTGAGCCTAGTTTCAGATACTTTCATAGCTATTGCTGCTATTATATAAGTAAGACACATCCCAATCGATCCATATAACATCATGATCCTTCTTCCAATCAAATCAATGATTATCAAACAGACTAAAGCTGCTCCTAAATATGAAGTAGCATTACCAGCAGAAAGTAATTTGGCATTTTCAGTACTAAACCCTAATTGGACCGTTAAAATTGTTGGCATATAATATCCAAGAGCATTGACTCCACTAAATTGTTGCATAAATTGAGTTCCACATCCTAAAATTACTCTTCTAAAGTTTTTATGTTTATCATTAAAAGTAAGAACGTTTTTTAAAGATGTTTGATCAGCTTTTTCCTGCTCAATGCTGGCAACAATGTTATAATATTCTTGTCTAACAGATTCACTTTCAGTGGTTAAATTTTTCCCCCAAAGACTGGCAATAGTTTCTAAACCTTCATCATGTTTTCCATGATTTATAAGCCATCTGGGTGATTCGGGGACAATGAACATAATAGGAACTGAAATAAGTGGGAATACCAATTGGAAAGCTAAAGGGAATCTCCATTCAAGAGGACCTGAAGCAAAATAAAGGGCATAATTCATCCAATTAGATAAACAATAAGCAGCAGTATTAGACACTGATCCAACCACCACTAATCTACCTCTATATTTAGCCTTGGTGGATTCGGCCTGAAATATTGGACAAGTAGAAGAAGTCATACCCATTCCAAATCCATTAATAAGTCTACCAATAATTAATTGAGGTAATTGAAAGCAACTGATTTGTAAAATAGCCCCTATAACATTGAAGAGTGATCCTAAAAGAATGGTTTTTCTTCTACCAATCCTTTCACCAAATGTAAAGGCAAAGATTGCTCCACAAAAGGCTCCTAATGAGAAGCAACTAGAACTAATACCGGAAATATTTGGGTTATTTTTAATTTTTGGAAAGTGTTCAAGGAAATCTGGAGAGATTAACACTCCTGAGTAACACCCTTGATCATACCCAAACCATCCCATGGTCAACCCATTAGCTAATGTAAGAAGTCCTAGTAAGAGTCTACCTGATAATCCTAAATGTTTTTTCATATTGAAGTTTTTTGTCGTAACACTTGTTAAAATGGTTAAAATATTTTGTGCTTTTGTAATTTTTGGCTCCCTTATATATTTCCCAAAATGTTTCTAGGATGGGTAAATTGAGATTGGGACTTTTTTTTTACCGGTATTACTATTATTATTATGAGTATTACAACTATTACTATGGGTATTACTATGTCTATTTCATGTGGAGATTAAGAGGATTGGGAAATTAAAAATTGTGGGGGAGGGGTGTTTGACATTGTTACCTACTTTGCTGACTCAACTGAGTCGATCTAAGGCTGACTCGACAAGATCTTCGAAAAATAGGTAATTTACTTGTTCGCGATTGTGAGCCCGGATGCGCAGCTGCTGACCGAGATCTGGGGTACATGATGGGGTCAAGTGGATGAAGACAATTTTAAGAAGTGGAATGATGAGAAAGAAAATATAATTATACATGAGGAAAAGATTGAGTTGAGAAAAAGAGGAGGCATTCTCTAGATGATCTCCCGCTGATATCTTTCATCTATCATTCAGGAAACCTTCGTTAAAAGTGACTCTATCCAAACTAAGAGAAAAGATGAAATTGTGGAGAGGGTGGACACACCCCATACATAACACGCATATACGCATACATTAGGTGGGGGTTCCAAATTAGGATATATATACCCATCGTAATCATCGGGGTAACATGACCAAGAATAACCCCCATCAATTAATTATACGGAAGCTTTTTATAATAGTTCGTATATTTCAAATAAGACACAACTACTTACTTGTTGGAAGACATTGAAATTGACTAATAGAATCTACAATACATTGCTCAAAAGAATGAAACTTAATTCCTAAATCTTTCTCCACACTTTGGTAATCTAGATCATAACTTTCTGGCACTGAAGGATCAATTTCAGAATTGATATGAGAGCCAAACCCATTATCTTTCATGATTTTTGCAGCTAATCCATAAGAAAACTTTTCAGGAGAAGCAGGCACGTACCTTTTATTACCAGCCTTATCAATTATTAAGCTATTGACATGAGCTAATGCTAAATCTCTTACATCTACCCAAACAGCCACTCTTGACAGCGGAAACGGAGAACAGCCTTTATAAATATCCCATAAATTTGAATTAGATAAATTCAAATTTTCTACAAAATCTACCGGATGAACAATAGGACCAAATGTCATTGGTGGACAGAATGTTACTAAATCAAAGGTGGTGTTATGATTTTCAAGAAATTTCCAGGCTTCAACTTCAGCAAATTTTTTAGAACCTCTATAAGCAATGATTGGGTCAGCTTTAATTGATTCTTCATAGGTTAATGGGTTCCAATCTTGCCCTGTATATGTAAAACCAGGACCAGAACCCCTTGAGACATCCATAACCGAAGCAAATGAAGAAGTTAAAACAATTCTCTTAATCTTTGGTTCGGTAACAGCAGCTTCAAACACCACTTTAACCCCTAAAATTGCTGGTTGAATCAATTCTTTCTCTACATCTTTAACGGAATAATCCAATGGACTAGCTGCATGAATGATTCCATCCATATCCTTAACAGCATCTATGAACGGGTTCACCTTCTGGTTCATTTCTGTGAAATCATCAATTTGAAATGGCTCAATCAAATGCTGTTTATCACCTCTTTGCTCTTTGAATAATTGAGCTTTCTTAAGGGAACGAGTTGCAAGTCTTACCTCGATGCCTAATTCAAGTAAATTATCAACTATATGAGCACCAATAAATCCGGTTCCTCCAGTAACCAAAACTTTTCTAAAATGAGACTCTTGTTAGTACAATTCACCCCGATTTCAATGTTGATAGGTTACTTACTTAAAATCTGTAACTGTCATTTTATGTATTCAAATCAAATATATGTTGATCTATTCAAATAAAGCAGAAGAAAAAGAAGGAGAAGTAGAAAAATAAAATCCTGGGGGTATACTGTTGCTTTTATATAGGTGCATAGATACCCTTCCTATTATAGTAAGTCCCCCCACCAGAAGCCTCAAAACCAAAATCAAATCTCAATCGCAAAATGAATCTGGGGTATCACTTTCTCTAACACTTAACGATACATAATGACTTCAATCGGGGCCAAACCTTCTAGTACAGATATATCAGAACCTTGCTTTATATGTGATTACGAAAATTGTAATAAGAGTTATTCAAGATCAGATCATTTGGCAAGGCATAAATTAAATCATCAATCCCCACAAAAGTATCAATGTACCAAACCGGGGTGTGGGAAAACTTTTGTAAGGATAGATGTTTACAAAAAACATTGTCTTCAGCAGCATGGAACTGATATGAGTCACAAACATAATAAGATTTCGAAGCCTGGTAAAGGCATTAAGTTTGTGATGGTGGATGAAAAAACCATCAGGAACGATTGTAAAGAGGCAATTAATGATAGCTATGGACCCTCAAGTGATTCAAATACTCCTGATGACAAAAATCCCGTAGATGGAGCTGTAAGTGATAACGATAATGATAATGGTGATGACGGTAAAGATAGCAACAACAACGGCAATGACAATAACAATAACAATATCAAACCTCCTAACAACAACCTTGACTTTTCAGTTGAAGATTTGGTATCATCTAATGAATTAATTAAGTGGCTTTTTGGCGATATTGAGTCTGCTAATTCCGATTTATGGCCTCCTCCAAACCTAAATATAGGTATTTCTCCGAATGAGAGTTTAGAGAATTATCCAGACCTAGAAGAATTCGAATATCCAGTAATTTCTCAAGCCATCGACGACAAAGATTTAGGTCCTATAGTACTTCCTTCTCCATTAGAATTGAATAAATCATCTATTCCAAATTTTCCCTTCAGTACTGAACAATACCTTATGAATGATTTAATAATGGAACAATTGGAAGACATCTTACCATCTATAAAATTTCAAAAACATTTTAGAGCTCATCGTTTACAACATTATTTAATCACATATTGGAAATATTTCCACCCACAATTTCCTATATTAAACTTCCCAACTTTTTCAACCTCCAATAGTCATCCGATTTTACTTTTATCCATGTTGGCTATTGGAGCGTATATTTCCAATACTTTTGATCCTTCTGAAGATACAATAATATTTTCTGACAGTATAGTGGTACCTCTACGATGGGCTATATATAAAAGTAAAGAATTTAAACCACCACCACAATTATGGATTGTTCAATCTTTGGTAGTGTTAGAATGTTATGAAATCTGCTGTTCTTCAAGAGATTTACACGAGAGAGCTAATTTACATCGAGGATTATCAATTCAAATGTTAAAGAGAAGTCCTATGTTTGGAGGTAATCCTTGGGTAAAATATGCCAATAATTCGAATGAACCAATGATGGATACAACTTCCTCTATATCAAAGTTTGCTAAACAAGAACAATGGGAAGATTGGATAGAAGAAGAATCCATGAAACGGTGTGCTTTGGCTACCTTTTATTTAGAAACTTTACATGCGGTAGTATTTGGTCATGATATGATTATTGATTTACATGATGTAAAACCAACTTTACCTTGTGATGAAGAGTTTTGGAGATCTGGAAGATATTCGTCAAAATCTTTGGAAACCCCTTTAACATTATTGGCAGCAATTAAAAGTATATTACATAGACAACCAGTGAAAACAAGAGGATTTGGTAAAAAAATAATTCTTTCCGGTTTAATAGCTTTATCGTTTGAAGTTAAAGATCGAGAAGTAGAATTTTCTATTCCAGAAATAAATTCCATTCAGCAACTTTGGAAGAAAAATATTGAAGACGCTCTCAAGGTTTGGGATCTACAATGTTCTAATACCAATAATAATACCAATTGGTTAGATTCTTATTCATTACCATTTCGGGATTTATATGAAAGTTATACTCAAATGAGACATTATGATTTTATGGTTTATGCTGGGGCTCCCGGTAGAATGAATGTAAATTTTAATGAAAAAGAACTTGAATCAGTAACTTCTAGGATAGTGGATTGGGCTTGCAGTGTTCAAGGCAAAAGAGCAGTGGTATTTATTTATTCTTATTTCTGTAACTTACTTTTTAATGATCAAGCTGGTTTACAGTATAAACCAATAAATGATCGTTGTCTTTATAGAAAGCAAATGATAAGTCATATGTTAATAATCCTTTGGTGTTATAACTTTTGTACTTGTGGACCCGAAGGTTTAACATTGGGTTTGGATCACACACAACAACAACAACAACAACAACAACAACAACAAAAGAATATTTCCAGCAAAGAAGAAGGTCATCTATATTTACAAAGAATTAAAGATGAACTTTTCATTCTTACTGGCCAGGAATTTAATCAACAACAGGTTTATAAAAATGCCGATATTTTTGCTGACGTAATTGATAAGGTTTCAAATAAGCAAAACATCGTGGGCCTTTTAAGAATATTTCAACAAGTTTATTGTTCAGATTTCTCTGAAATCGCTAGAGAACATTCGAGGTTATTGGAGAATTGTATAACTAGAAGTTTGGGGTCTAAAAATTTCTTTTGTAAAAATATGTTTGAATGAAAAAAAATTAAAAAAAAAAAAAATAAAAAAAAAACAAAAAACATAGACATTTACTTACTGTTAATATCTATTCATGAAAGGTTTCTGATGTTATCCACGATAAGAATTCGTTCCAATAATCATTGTCGAATGTGTTACCCACATTAGGAATTTCGTCTTCGTAAACTTTTTGAAAATGATTCAAACTATCAAGGATATTATTCACCTCGATCAACTCCAATTTATAAGAATGGTCATCACTCTTATTTCCAATAATTTGAAGTAATTTTTTTATAATAATGATTCCTTTTGCTATAGGATTATTTGGAGATTTCAAGAATATTTGTAAGTTTTTCAAGAATAACTCGATATGTTTAATCTTATTCAAACTTAAAGATCGTTCATTGAGAATCATATTAATCAATAGAAAAATTGACCCATTAATACTGTGTTCACTTACCATCCAATATTTCTTAAAAAACTTTGGGAATGATTCATCATTGAACAAATTAATCAATTTGAATCCAAGGAATTCACATATTGCAATGTCATTGGTAATTGCAAGATTATTATTATATTTCAAATTAATCACTTGCTTCTTTATAGTTAATTTTTCATGATCAAATTTGAAGAACAACACATCTTTGATATGCTTGTTTGATAAACCAAGGGAATCAGAGGAATTGTATTTATCATTTATTTCTTTTTCAAGATTAACAATACAACTGTAAGCGTATTCCAAACAATTTATATCATTACCATATCCGTTGATTTTATTGTCGTAATAAAACTTTCTTTTAATAGCGGATAATTTATACATATAAAAATTATAAGTTATTGGTAAGAAGGTATTTGCTTCTTGATCTATTGAATTAATCAAATTAAAGTCACTTATATTCTGGGGTAATGGAGTAGAAAAATCTTTAGCATTAATAAGGGAATGAATATTTTCATTTGAGTCTTCAAACCAATCTACCACTACCAATAACCACCATATCCTACAACTCAATTCAAAATTCAACAAGTTCAATTGATCATTGGGTTCAACTAGTTTATGTAGATTTAAAGTTTTGGCTATATTGATACAACAAGCTAAAAGGCTATTTTGAAAATCAACTCCTAAAACTATATGGCTACTAGTAGCTAAGATCCCAAATACTTGTAACGTTTTCAAGTTGGGATACTTTAAGAATTGACTTCTATGCAAACATTCTATAGCTGCATACATAGATATTTGTCCTAATTTAATAATTTGTGATTGGGTAGTATTTAATTGGTCTACGAGTTGTTCATCCAACATTAATAATGAATTACCAATTAATGAATAATAGATTGATAGCCAAAGATAATCCCCTCTATTCTTTTCAACCTTCCCATTCAAATGAGTCCCCCCATTCATGAAAAATCCTTCATGTTCTCTAAGGAAAATTTCAGGAAGTACAACACAATGCAAAAAATAAATCTTTTCAAAATTGTATTCAATTAATTTCAAGGAAACTTCATAAGCTAAAAATCTTTCCAATTGTTCAAAATCTTCATAATTAAATTCAACATCATCGTTTTTTATATCCAACTTTCTTGTAATTAAAGACACAGATTTCCCAAACAACTCAAATTCTGTAGGTTTGATTGGTATATGATTATTTGGTTCTTGCTGGTTAGAAGCTTCATATTCGGCTAACTTGGCTCGGAGATAATCATTTTCACTTTTTAAAATATAAATATCATGTTCTATCTTTGTCTTATATGAGCTGTTATTTTGATGTTCTTCATTAATATCATTGACAATATTCCCATGGATCATAACTTTCTCTCTTTGGCAATGTTTTTGCATTCCTCTTCTAATGCAAACATCACAAGGAATTTGCTTATTACATTTAACCCGACGTTTGGCACAAGAATAGCAAGACTTTGGCCTTCTAGTGGTTATTCTCAATTCACTCATGTTCTTATCAAGAGTTGAGAAATAACCTCTACCTTTTTTATCGGTGAGAAATTTTCGCTTTATCTCTTATGCTCTATTGGTGATTTCAAACAAAACCCTTACACCCTCATTCAAGGTAATTCTTATTATACTTGAGCTATGTATGACTGTGACTGTCTAATAGAGGCTTATTAAAAGGATGACTAAGTTTTGTTGCAAACAA
The DNA here is from genome assembly GCA_030583035.1 of Yamadazyma taylorii. NCBI lineage: Eukaryota > Fungi > Ascomycota > Pichiomycetes > Serinales > Debaryomycetaceae > Yamadazyma > Yamadazyma taylorii. The sequence continues at coordinate 48,784 of JAJMHJ010000032.1, read as the reverse complement.
ACAAATTTGTGTATAGGCAAATATATATAATAATTAAAACCTAACTAAAAAAAAACAAACGAACTAAGAATATATACCATATACAATTTGAATATTAAGCTTTCATAGCTTCATTGGCGATCTTTCTGGCCTTAATTTGTCCCTCTGCCAAACCAGGCTCATCAACATCAAATTCCTTAAATCCCATTGCTCTTAATCCATCATCAGTTAAAATATTTTCCAATCTTGCCCCATGATCATCAAAAGCATTTTCATAGATAGCAGAAATATTAGAGTCTTTAATAAAATCCCTAGGGGCTTCAGCCTTTTTAAAAGATTCTCTAGTAGCAATCATATTTTCCACATTATAAGGACATAATGGACAATAAGCATTGAAAAAGACTGATGAATCATGATCACCATTATGAACTTTATCCACTTCATGAGCCACATCGCAATGCCAAAATACATAGTCACCAGTATTGGCATAAGGAATGTTATAAACAGTCTCCAATTGTTTTAAATGTGGATGAGTTTCCTCTCCACAAAAGAATTGCCCCGAACCTACTATAACACCAGGGAATTTAGGAGTTTCTAAATCGATTTCTCCATCATCTCTCCAAAAAAATGGTCTTAATATAGAATAAGCATTTACTAATTTAATGTTAGGTAAGATTCTAATGGTTCCTTCTCCGCTTTTTACATCAGAAAGGGCTAGCCATCCTTGTAAGGCTCTAAATGCTGAGGTTGCCGTGGGTCTAGCCGTTAAATGACTATATAAATCGGTTTTAGCAAAAGCTCTTTCATCTAATTTCCAAGGTTCAAATTCTTCCCATCTACCTTCTAAAATTGGTCCATACAATTGCCTATAAGTATCATCTTCCCATCTTTCTATTGATCCAGCATCAAGATGTAAATCTAAATTTGTCAGGTTACCAGGAGGTCTGATTCTAAAAGCATCGGGATAAACCACTTGACTATCTTTATCAATAGGTAAGGTTTCATCATCGGTATAAAAAAACTTCCCCAAAGCTTTCATAACATCAATGACTTCTTGATGTGATCTTCCTTGAACTTCTCCTTGAGTCCAAAATGCAAACCAGTTTGTAATTGGTTTAGGATACCCACCAATTTCTGGGTGTTTAGTAACAAAATCTTGCATAGAGGCCTTCCACTTCTCACAAGTGGCTCTATCAACAACATTTCTAACTATCAAAGCACCTCTTTTCTTAAACTTCTCAGCAATTTCTTCTGGTACTTCACCTCCATTATTCTTAATTGTTTCCCAAGGGACGTCAGGTATAAAATTTTCCTTTTCCTTTTTTATTTCTTCAGCCATTTCATCAATAGCTATAAGCAATCTCTTCCAAGAAGCTTTTACTTTTTCAACATTTTCTGGTTTAATGATTGATTTTTTCAAGTCAGAAAACTTTTTATAATCTTCCAAGTCTGGTGGTACATAACAAGTACGCTCTTGAGCTACAGTAGGGGCCATATTTTTGTTCCTCTTCCTTATATTTTTTAGTTCAAATATTCAGAATAGCCGGTAAAATCACCCTTCTTTATACCCTTATCACCAACAATTTGCAGCCATGATGCCGCGGGGACGTGGGGGAGTGGATAACGATTATGTGGGGGCTAGGAGGACCAGTTCCTTTTCTTATCTCGGGCGAACTCGCTCGAATTTGTAGCTAAGATACCCGCATATTCACTGATAACAATCATTTTTTGGATCAGAAATGCTCTAAGTAATTGATAACTGAATTTTTTTGATTGTAAGTCAGGTTCCTTATCTATCAGCCTTATCTTTCAAAATGACATTGCATCTTTTTTCTTAGCGTTGTCTTTACTTTTCTTAAACACCCACTCCGAAGGAACAACTTATTTTAAACATCTGGTTTAGAAATATTTATACCGTTCATATTGACTACTTTTGTTATTTCATTTTCATTTTTTTTTTTTTTTTTTTTATTTTGATTCACATCTAAGGCATACAGAGGTTTATAAATTCAAATGACTGCTAATACTGACGCTTCATTGTCAAAATGGGTTCCTAGGAATCAAAAACTTTTCCTCCTTTCAATCATCACATTAAGTATCGTCCATCCGATAACCTTAGGATATGATTCTTTAATGATAGGTGGGATTCTTAATTTGGATTCTTATTTATCCTATTTTAGCCTAACACCAGCAACTATCGGGTTAAATTCTGCTGCGGTTTGGATGGGGCAAGTCATTGCTTGTCTTACGGTTACTCAATATATTAATGATAGGTTTGGGAGGAAAAATTCAATTCTTACTGGGATCGCCATATTATGTGTGGGAGTTATATTACAATCTGCTGCTCAAAATATTGGGATGTTTTTAGTAGGGAGGGTATTTATTGGCTTTGGTGGTAGTATAACTAATATTTCAGCCATTGTTTTGTTAGCAGAATTATGTCCTATTAATAAAAGAGGGGTTTTAATGGGGTTAGCGTTTTCATGTTTTTTAGTTGGGGCTTTAATTTCAAGTGGTGTAACATATGGGGTAAGAAATGCCCCAGGAAATTGGAATTGGAGAATTCCTTCAATTATTCAAGTGATTCCCAATTTCATAGCTTTAATAAATTTAGGATTTTTGCCAGAATCACCAAAATTCTTGGTTTTAAAAGGTTGTGAAAAGAAGGCATTACAAACTTTAATGATTGTAAATAATGGTGATGTTGAAAACTCCGATAAAGCATTGAAAGAGTTTAAGGTTGAATTAGAAGTTGAAGAGCCAGGACAAATTGGATTTCGTCCATGGATTCAATTCTTCAAATCAAGAATTAATGTTCATAGAGCACTCATTAGTTTCACTCATGCGATTTTAACAGAAATGGCCGGTTCTTCAGTAGGAACTTATTATTTAGCCATACTTTTGGAACAAGCTGGTATAAGTTCTTCAACTGAAAGATTACAAGTAAATATAGTTATGAGTGCTTGGCAATTAACTTGCGCTACCACTGGATGTCTTTTTTTCGATAAAATTGGTAGAAAATTACAAGCAATGATTTCATTATCTGGTATGATAATTTGTTTTATGATCTTAGGAGGGTTAATTAACAAATTTGGCGATGGACATAGTAGATCAGGATCTTTTGGTTCCATCGCAGTTATGTTCATGTTTAGTGGGTTTTATTCATTTAGTTTCACTCCATTAACTACTTTATATCCATCTGAATTATATCCATTTAAAATGAGAAGTGCTGGTACTAGTTTATATAGTATCTTCAATGGACTGTTTGGACTAATTTCAAGTTTTGTTCTACCAATTGCCATGAGTAATATTGGTTGGAAGTATTACATAATCAATGCTTCTTATGATATTATTTTCTTACCAGTTATCTATTTCTTCTGGATTGAAACTAAAGGAGTCGACATTGAATATATTGACCAAAAATTTTGGTCACATCCACTAAATGTAAAACATGCCCCTCAAGTGGTGGATGTATTAGAGAGTGAAAGTATTAGTGTTGAAAGACAGAGTATTGAGGTTATTAATAAGGTATGAGTCGGAACATTTTCTGTTCTACTAATCAATTCAGCTGATCGTTCGTTTAAATAGTGAATATAAATATATATAACATCCTTTCACCCTCCTCGCAAATAGATATCATTATTCCGTCCGTATCGCGACAGATTTCAAACTTTTATCTATGCAGCAATTTCTCTGATAAGGATCTTAGATTAGCTAGCACTACTAAACATGCCCATCGAACACGATAGTTTTATTCGTACCCGGTCTCGACTAGGATGTTTAACATGCAGAAGAAAAAAGAAGAAATGTGACCAAACAAAACCCAAATGTGGTCTCTGTACAAGAGTTGGTACCGGTTGTGAATGGCCAATACCAGGTAAAGAGAATGTGAATAAAGCAAGGAGAATCCAAAATAAATTCATAAACTATAACGAATCACTACAACCATATAATGATAATGACCCAAACTCTCCACTGGAGAATTTTAATTTTGATCTCGATACTGAATTATGTCTAAGTGTATCAGATCATAAACTTGATTTAAATTCATCATCAATATTAGATAATTTACCATTATATAAATCCCCATCCTTACCATTAGTTTTAACATTAAATTCTACTGAACTTGAATATTTTGAATATTATTGTAATCAGATAGCTCTTAATATTTCAGTGGTTCCTAAAAACCATAATTATTTCTTAAAAGTATTTTTACCAATGTCATATCATAATGAAGCAGTTCTTAATTCATTAGTAGCTTGGGGTTGTATATTAAAAGCTCATCATGAACAATCAAATCTTCAATATGGTTTAACTTTGATAGAAGCGGCTAAATCATCCTTATTATTGAAAACTCATGATTTCATCTCGTCATTAACTACTTATATTATATTAATGTGTATAGAAATAACTACTGGGTCAACTTTTGAATGGGCTAAATATTTAACTAATTGTTATGATTTAATAAACCAAATGGGTGGGTTTAAAATCTTGAAAGATTATTCCCAAGAGGGTAAGATTTTAGCAGAGAATTTTGCTTATTTTGATATTTTAGCTTCTCAATCTAATGAAAATGGTACTTATTATCCAGTTTTTGAATACAATAAAATATTTAAAATTTCTGGATCTCTGGTTGATCCTTTACTGGGATGTGCTAAACCATTAATTTTAATTCTTGGTGATGTGATTAATTTGGTGGTACATTTCAGAAATCTTAATTCAAATTCCAAAGATTATTTTGAACAATTAGAAACAATTCTTAAAAAGGCTTCTAATTTAGAGAATAAGTTAAATAAATCAAAAATGCTTAAACATGATTATCAAGTTTTGAAAGATACTTATCATGAACAAATGTTTGAATTGTATTGTATAACCATTCGATTATATATTGCACAAGCCATTAGAAGATTACCACCATCGACTCCACAAATCCAAGTTGATGTCAAAAAGGCAAATATCTATATGGATGCTTTAATTTCAAGTCCGGCAAGACTGGGGTTATGTTTTCCGTTGTTAGTATTAGGAATTAATTCTGTTTCAATTGAAGATCGAATATTTAATCAAGAACTATTAGAATTATTAAAACAAAAATATCAATTTAAATCTGTGGAGAAAATTAAATTTATTATCAATGAAGTATGGAACTTGAATCAGAATGGGACAATATGTGTAGATTATTTTGAGATTACAAAACAATATGGATGGAAGTTAAATCTTGGAAGATAACCATCCATTCAGTTATAAAATCATATATTATTATACATATACAAATTGGTAGCTTCATACCCGGTTCCATATCCATTTAAATATATTACCACTACTCTTCTCTTCTGAAATACTTGGATCATCAGGAATTTCATTATCATCAATAACATCCCCTTCATCCGCTTCAAGTCTATCATTTTCAAAGTCCATATCTTCATAAGCAATCCATTTGGTTTTTTTAAAATATTTTACTGCCAAATATACGAAAGTACATACTGGAAGCATAATATAAGCATCAAGAAATCCACCAACATCAAATGGAACAAATACAGACCAACCTTGAACCAAACATAAAAAGATTCCTAACCCCATACCAAAGTAACTAGTATAAGGAAACAATGGGGCTACAAATGGTAAATCATTTACAGAATTACCTTGTTTAATCCATCCAGTTCTAAACCGATAATGAGCAAATACAATCCCAGTCCATACCATAAAGGCACAAACTCCTGATAATCCCACTATATATGAATAAGCAATAGATGAACTACTATTCATAGCTAATAAAGAAAGAAATCCCACAAGATGAGAACAAATACAAGCTATCCAAGGAACCCCATTTTTATTTACTGTAGCTAAGATCTTGGGAGCATATCCTTCAAGTGCTAATCTCATTAAACATCTAGCACAGAAATAAACGGCACTATTGATAGATGAAATACAAATAATTACAACTATAGTTGTAACATAATAACCAGCGTTTTCCCATCCTGCTTCCCTTAAAGCAATTGCCATGACTGCTCCCATAACTTTACTATCACTTGATAATTCAGGATGATTGTAAGGAACCGTTATCCCATATGCAATAGAAAGTCCAATATAAACATAAAAAATTCTAAAGATCGATCTCAGAACTGCTAATTTAACTGATTTTTTTACATTTTTCAGTTCCAGAAATGTTACCGATAAACTTTCAATCCCCACATAAAATGCGGCCGCATAAACAAAAGAATTGGCAATTCCTTTGAATCCATCAGCCAATGGATGATCCCTAAAAGGATTACCAGGAGAATGACCTTTTATCCCCCCAGCGGCATAAATGATAGCAAAAAGATAATATCCTGATACAAATAAAATTTTAATAAATGCTAAAATATATTCTACTTCCCCAAACACTTCTACCCCAAACATTTGATAAATAGAAAACAAAAACCATAAGATCAAATAATAGCCATACATGGGGACTTTTTCAGAATAATACCCCATTACTGAAATTACGGATACATATTCACCAATGACATTACATGCCCAAAGGAATGCATAACTCCAACCTAAAGTTGCCCCAAAAGCTGGATCGATCCATCTTGAAGCATGAGAATTGAAATTAAAATCAAACATTGAATTCATTTCTGCTATAGAAAACATCATCACTACCACTAAAAGTCCTACCACTGAGAACCCAACAAGCAATCCAACTGGTCCACCGGAATGAAAGGCAGTAGAAAGTCCTAGAACTATTCCTGGTCCAAGTATTCCTGCTAATCCCATCATGGAAATATGCCTAGTTTTTAACCCTCTCTTAACTCCAGAAACTGGATCATATTTGGATCTTCCATGGAGAGAACTTGATTGAACATTTACTTCAAATCCTTCTGATTTTTCGGCCATGTTGTTTAAAATATTAATAATCTGGATGAGTATATACAACCTTCCACTAAAAAGGTCTCTATGGGGTTTTAGGTCCTATTTATATGGGTATTATTTTGATAGTCCCATTGGTGGAATTAAGTAGGAGTCCGTCTTTGTTCTATTTTCGCTAGTCTACTCCAAAAGATTATGCGCACTTGACAGATAACCGCTTCTTATCAGCGATCGGGGGTTATCTGATTACCAAATTGGGAACCACTCACCGATGTGAAAGGAATAAGAATTATTGTTGAATTTCGACAACTTTGCTAAGCTTTAAAACACCCTTAAGAAACTTCTTGAAAACCTTTTTACAACTTTAATACCTTCAAGATGACTTGGACAGAATCAAAGCTTGCAGAACTTTGTAAGTCAAATCCTATTGTAGACACTCATAATGATTTCCCCTATCTTATCAGAACTCAATTACATAATGAATTTCAAACCGATCCAAAGTTTGATTTTAATCATACTACTGCTCATACCGACCTTGAAAGATTGAAAAAGGGGAAAGTAGGTATTCAATTCTTTAGTTGTTATATTGAATGTAAAGATCCAGATTATTTATATCAAGATTTCAATAAACCTAATAGTGCTGTTAGAGATACTATGGAACAAATTGATGTAGTTAAACGTCTTAGTTCTCAATATAATTTACTGGTAGTTAATAATACTGAACAAGCTTGGGAACAGTTTAAAGCCGGGAAGTTTGTGGTCACTATGGGGGTTGAAGGGTTACATCAAGTAGATTCGTCCTTAGGAGTTTTAAGGTTATATGCTGATTTAGGAGTAAAATACATTACTTTAACTCATAACTGTGATAACCCATTTGCTACTGCTGCTTCTTCTGTAACTGCTGGGTTAGAGGATAAAGGATTAAGTAAATTTGGGAAAGATTGTATTTTAGAAATGAATAGATTAGGTATGATGGCAGATTTATCTCATGTAAGTGTTAAAACTATGCATGATACTTTAGATATAACTAGGTCTCCGGTAATCTTTTCTCATTCTTCATGTTATAGTTTAACACCACATGCTAGAAATGTTCCTGATGATGTTCTTCTTAGATTAAAGGAAAATGGAGGAGTTATATGTATTAATTTCTTTCCAATTTTTTTAACCCAATCTAACAAATCTGATGATGTTGTTACTATTGATGATGCGGCCGATCACGTGATTCATGTTATAAATTTAATTGGATGGGACTATGTTGGATTTGGATCAGATTTTGATGGGATTGTTGCTGGTCCTAAAGGATTAGAAGATGTTTCCAAATACCCTGATTTAATTCTTAAAGTCATCGAAAGAACTAATGCTACTGAAGAACAAATTCTGAAATTAATGGGTAGGAATGTTATGAGAGTTTGGAAAGCTAACGAAGATATTTCATCATCTTTGAAATCTGAATTGCCTTGTGAAAGTAATTGGAGCAAAAGATTATGGTCTTTTCATAAATATGTTACCTATTTTCCTGAAATTTTTTCGGGTTCTATGAAGTCAAAGGATAATCAATTAGTAGATACTCACAGACTTGACCTAAATCAGAAAAAATAGAGACCCCTCTTTAGTTAGCCAGGAATTTATATAAAAGCCTTTATGGAGACTATATATGGTATATATTTTAGAATGTTTGACTTTTAATTGTGATTCTATATCTTTAGAGGATGTTATGCCTCCGTAGTCATTAGTATTGAAATAATAATGCTATTGTGATTATCGCGATTCTTTGTATTCATCAAGATTCAACTCATATTATGCGTGACAATACAGTACTTTTTGATTTTCTTAGATACCTACTAGTGTTTTGAAATACTTATATCTAATTAGGAATTCGATCCATATATTAAAATCCACGAGCGAAATGTAACATAGTGCTACTGGGAACCGGCAATGAAATCTTTTACAAGATTTTTCAAACTTAATATACAGATTTGTTTTTTTCTCACTTTTGCAGCAATTGATAAGACGGGTTAGGAAAGTCGTATTATTTTGCCAAGATTATTAGAACCATTTATTATTAATTATAAAGCTATAGAAGTCTAGAAGTCTAACTAATGAGTCGATTACTTAAAAAAAGATAGGAACATAACAGATAACTCATATTAGAAATATTCAACAGTCAATCAAACCAACAACAGTTAATTCAACCGGATCACATTCCTCATCAATACTCATATCATATAGATTATAAAAATCACCAGAAGCACATTGAAAGAAAGTAGATTGATTTCCCAACATTAAATTTCCCAGAGGATTAATGGCCCAACCATTAGCATACAAGGTTCCATATTGAGGAGTTGGACCATCAAATTGAAATTGTCTATTATCAACAATAGTACCAATTCTATTATTAGAATCTCTTAATATCCCCCCAGTTAAGCTCATCAGTAAAGTGGAGTTTGTCATACATGAAACTGCTTTAATAGAAAGATCATGGTCTTCTATCATTTCAATATCTCCTTTTTCTTCATTCAACGATGGTCTTCTACGCACTTGTCCATCATCATGTTGATAGGTATCAATACCAGAGGGTTTTTGTCTGGCATGTTCTTGTTCCTCTTCAATATTTCTATCTAATAAAGTAACTACAATACCAAATTTAAAAGGAACCGTTTGGGTTCCATCCTCACCTGATACAATTGGTTTTAATAAAGTCCAATCATCTCCATTGGCGGGGATGTAGATTGCTTGAACTATAGTGAAGAGTAAAGTTGTTAAAAATACTGGTAAAATCATATTTGTGCTTATTGTGCTTATGAGGTATGAAAATTATCAAGTCACTTATTTGTTATACTTTTCTTTAGAGATTAGCTATTTGCAACTTTGGTCGCAAAATAAATAAAAAAAACAGAAAAGCGAACAGACACAATTGAACAGAGACACTACTATTTTTAACTCAATTATTTTTAAATTATCATATTAATTATAACTACTATTAACAAGTACAACTTTTATTAACAAGAACAACTTTTGAAAAAAAAGAAAAAATAATCCTTATTGCTTATTTAAAAAATCTGCCAGGTTGATTTTAGATCTATGACACATTTGTTGGAAAATACTATTTTTCAAATTAAACAAATTCCAAGGAGTATCAAATTCTCTAATTTCTCCTTTATCAAGAACTAAAATCTTATCATAATTAACAATTGTCTTTAATCTATGAGCAATACATAAGATTGTACAATCACTAAATTCTCTAATAATAGTAGCTTGAATTTTAGCATCAGTTTCATAATCAACAGAAGAAGTAGCTTCATCTAAAATTAAAATCTTTGAATCTCTAACTAAAGCTCTAGCTAAGGCAATTAATTGTCTTTCACCCAATGAAAAATTAGCACCATCATCTTCAACTGATTGATCTAAATGGAATTTATGTAAATTAGCATCATCACCTTTAATTTGGTTGGATACGGCTTCTAATACATTTGCTTCAATTAAACCAGCTCTTCTTAATGCATCCCATAATTTAGTATCAGAACTTTCACCAAATGGATCTAAATTCTTTCTAATGTTTCCTCTAAATAAAACAGGATCTTGTGGAATAATTGATAATTTAGTTCTTAAATCTTTAAGACCAAGGTTAGAAATATCCACATCATCAATGAATATCTTACCACTATCCAATTCTGCTAATCTATAAAGAGCAGTCATAATTGAAGATTTACCAGCACCAGTTCTACCACAAATTCCAATTTTTTCTTGAGGTTTAATTTGGAAATCCAAATTCTTTAATACTAATGGTAATCCCGGTCTATAAGCTAATGAAGCATTTTGGAAATTAATTCCACCAGCTTGAGGCCAATCAGGAGCAGGAGTATTTTCAGGAATTAAGTAAGGAGATTCTTCTTCTAATCCATAAGCAAAATCACAAAGTCTTTCAGTTGAATTCATACCATTTTCTACTTGAGTATAACTTCTAACCAAGAAAGCCACTTGACCAGCAATTTGAATAACATATGATACTACTAAACCAGTAGAAGCAGCATTAATGTTAAATATTCTAAACACTGTTAATAAAGTAATAACCAAGGGAAGAACACATGCCAATAATTCTAAATTAACCCCTACCCATCTTTGAGAAGCCACAGTGATATAATAAGCTTCATTCATTCTATTAATAAAATAATCATTTTTATTCAAAAATCGATATTCAGCTTTATAAGCTTTAATAGTATTCATCCCTACCAAAGTCTCATTGAAATTATTATAAACAAATGATCTTTGAACTGCCTCTAATCTTTTAATTTCTCTAGCAGAACTTTGATAATATTCTCCAGTAAGGAAAAACATCATAAAAAATGGTACAACAGCAATGGCAAACCATGGTAAATAAATAATACATAAAATCAATACCCCGATAATATTAGAAACTGAAAATAATAAAAATCTTAATTGATCACTAACTTCATTATCTAAAACATCAGTATCCTTAGTAAATCTATTAATAATTCTTCCCATTGGAGTGGTATCAAGAAATGACATTGGAGAATGTAAAACTTTCTCAATGGCCACAATATTTAATTTTCTGGAAGCATGATTTGTCATATAACCAATAAATACAAATAACAATACCAAAAAGATAAATGCCAACACTGTAAACATCACATAAATCCCAATGTAGAATCCGTTATCTTTACCAGGGAATTTATATTCAGTCCAAAAAGATAACCAGGTGTTGGTGAATAAGAATGAAAATGTAGCTACTGCCATGAAGAACAAAATTATAAATCCGATACTATAATGTTTAAATACACCTTCTCCTAATTTCACATATTTTTTATAGATTTGAAGTCCAATACTATTAACGGCTTTTGCTTCATCATCAGTTATTCTTCCATTGGCAGTTTGATCTTGATTATAGTCATGATGAATTGCTTCTTCATCAAGTTGATCAATTTGATTGGTACGAGTACTTCCTTGAATGGTATGAGCACTAGAAGATACTTTACTAACTTGTCTTTGAATCATTTCACGTTCTTCTTCATTAAGTTCTTCAACTTCATATTTTTCTTGATCAGATCCATCATAATTTTCAATATCTTCTTCTTCTTCTCCTTCTCCTTCTCCTTCTCCTTCTCCTTCATGTTCATCATCATCATCATCATTTTTAGTTTGAGAATTAAAGTTCATTAAATTTTTAAATCCTTCATTGGATTCTTGTAATTCTTCAAATTTACCAATTGAAATGGATCCATCACCATTCAAGAAAATAACTCTATCAGCAGCACCAATCAAAGATAATTGATGAGTAGCTAAAACTCTAGTTTTATCTTTCAAAAGTCCTAAAATACATTTTTCCATGATATGTTTACCAACTCTAGCATCTACCGCAGATAATACATCATCTAATAATACAATATCTTTATCAGCATAGACAGATCTAGCTAAATTAATACGAGCTTTTTGACCACCAGATAATGTAATACCTCTTTCCCCAATTTCAGTTCTATCACCAGCCGGTAAAATTTCTAAATCACTTTCTAAAGAACAAGCATAAATAATGGATTTATATTTTTCTTCATCATATTCAGATCCAAATACAATATTTTCTTTCACAGTAGTATTTTGAATCCATGGTTGACCACATAAAACTAAAGATCCATTAATATCAACGGTACCTTTAATACGTTTCATGAACCCTGACATAGCCCCTAATAAAGAACTTTTACCAGATCCAATTAAACCAGTAATCACAATGAATTCACCTTTAGAAATATTAAAATCAATTTCTTTTAAACCAACAAAACTTTGGGAAGCAACTGTAGAAGAATCCGTATCAACACGAGAAAGATCTTTTTCAGAACTATTATCTTTCTCTTGATTCATTGAATCCATGCTATTATTATTGTTATTCTTTTCATTATTGGCATGTAATTCTTTCTTTCTAGCCACTTCCTTTCTTTTTTCATTCTTTTTATTTTCTAAATCAGCTTCTTCTTCTTCATCAAGAGCTTCATCTTGATCGAATACTTCCCATTCAAATGAAGCATTATTAACTCTAAGAGAATAATTTTGTTTATCCATTTCATCAATAATTTCAGGAGAAGCTTCAACGAGTCCTTCATCAGCATCAGCTTCTTCAGCAGCTAAGAAATTCCCAATTCTATCAATCCCCACAAATGCATCAGATAATGAACTTAAAGCTAAAGGAACCATAAACACTAAAGAAGTGAATACATTGAATAAAGAAATAGAAGAAAAAATATTAGCAGCATTTCTTTTACTTGAACCAATGGCATATAATACTAAAAATGCAGCCATTGATGCTACTAAAGATAAGGTTAAAGCAGCAGCAGTAGTAATATTTCTTAACACTTGAATAAAATAAATAATTTTCATTTCTTTAGTTCTGACATCAGAAATGTTTTTAAAATAAGCATCTTCCCAAGAATAAAATTTAATAATCTTTAAATTATTTAAAACTTCTTTAATATAATCAACTCTTAAATCCGTAAATTTAGTAGCTTTACCTCTCATAGCAAAAGCTTTTTTAGAAATTAAAGCGATTAATACCATAAAAACAATTAAAAGAGCAATACCAACTAAAGCAGATACTCCAATATTAACAATTAATACCACAATAATCGCAATTAAAGGAGCAAAGAATGTAATTAAAAACGGTTGGAACCCAGCAGCAAAATCAATTCTAGACGCATCAGCTCCCATCATTGAAGTAAGTTTGGAAGAAGGATATTCATGTCTTGAACGAGGGTTTAATTTAAAAGATTTTTCCAAAATTGATTTAGTCAATACGGCTTTAATTTGAGCTCCCGTTAACATAGCTCTATAAAATCCATGATTGATACACAAACCAGAAAATAAAACCATTAACACAGCTCCAATGGCAAACCCAATCCCTTTACCAACATTATCCTCTACTCCTAAAGTTCTTCTTTCCACATAACTAATTAATTCTCTAGTTAAAAGGGGATTTAAACATTGGGCTAATGAAGCAGTCATTACACATAGACAAGCAAAACTATATTGCCATTTAAATGTCATGAATAAACTTAATAATGTAACTTTTTTAGTCACTTTAAAGTCTTTCAAGTCTTCTATTGGATCCACCGAAGAAGTTTCAATGGTTTCATGTCTTTGTTTACATTTGTCTGAAATATGTTTTTTTCTAGCATGAGAAACATAGTGATCATAATATCCAAGAAATTGATCAGTCATGTATTCCACTGTGGTCTCATCTGGTAATTTATATAAATCTTGAGCTTCTAAAGTTCTTTTATACCCAACATTTAATAAGGGAATTAACCAAATGAAATATAATTGGGAAATGAAATTTGCAGTTCTTTCGGGATAAACTTTCCGTTCTTCATCACTTGGTAAAGGCGGCACTTTCTTTGATATGAAAGGTGTCATAATCCTTTTTTGGAGTTTTAATGATGTCCCATAATCCGTCATATTGAATGGATATCTTATCAACAGCTTATAACTTAAGGTTTTATTTTATTGTAAGACTAGACTTTAAGAAGAGCTTGTCCTAGCAATGTACCATCAATAAGGTGAGAGAGTGAGAGAGTGAATGTGGGTCTCTCGTTGTATTATTAAAAAGATTTTATGACTCTTAATAATTTCAAGCTTTTGATGACAATCAACACTTATAAATAATCACTTTCACGGAGACGGCTCTAAATATGTCAGCTAGCGAAGATCCGTTTATCGCCGTGTTAGTAAGTAAAAACGAGGGTGCGGCTACCTAGAGGAATCGGAGGTAAACGGTAATTTTCCTTTTAGATATGAAGGCATTCTGGTGGGGTTTACAATGAACAGTGGATGGTGAAAGTATAGTTAGACAGTATGATAGTTGGACAGTATGAGTCAGAAGTAAAAGGAAGTATAAACCAAATGAGTCACATACATTGCGTTAGAAAGTTGATCCAATTCAATGAGATTACTATTAGGCATGTGGTGTACTTATCGATAAATGTTATCGACGCCGTAGACGTGGCTCTAAAGAGCGGAGGATAAAGGACCTGCGCTCGGAAGCGGAATAAAAACTGTGCCTTCCAGTATGAGTGAGGTTATAAGACTTATGGGCTACGATACCATTGCCAACTATTATCCCAAGGTTTATAAAGAATCAGGTACTTGAGGATGGATGATTGAGTAAAACATCAAGCAAATTTCAACCGTTGATAGAGTGAAAATGCAGTTGTATTTATATGCTTTATATGCTGAGAGACGGATGCCGGATAGGTAAGCGATCCGAAACTGGACAGGATGAGGGTCTAGATGAATATGCGGGCGGTATGATTTCTAGTATGGCAGTATGGCAGTATGGCAGTAGTACGATCTCTAATCTGGCGTGAGCTCTAGTGTGATACCTAGTATGTCGGGCAGTAGTATGGTAGTAGTATGGTAGTAGTATGGCAGTAGTATGGTAGTAGTATGGCAGTAGTATGGTAGTAGTATGGCAGTAGTATGGTAGTAGTATGGCAGTAGTATGGTAGTAGTATGGCAGTATGGCAGTAGTATGAACACCCAGATTGGGCAGTAGCACGGTATCTAGGATGAGCCCTACCAAAACTCCAGAATTGGCCTTTACCTACAGTTAGATCTAGTCTTAATTATATACAACTGGATCTAGCCTTAATAAGCCAGTCATGTGACCAATATCCTCCTAACTACTACCAATTTCCAACCCCCCCTCGCAAATTTGTCAAACCTACATGTACCCTATTTTACCTTTGTTCAAGAAATATTTTTCAATGTCAAGAAATCTTAAAAGGATTTTTGACTAACTACAGACACTAATTTGGTGCATAATTTCCTCGTTAGGAACCGTTGTCTCTTAAACGGCATTTTTTTTGTTCTCAATATATTCTCACTGTTCGGCTCAGCACCCATTGTTCTGTTGCCTGTATTAAGTGAGACTTTAATACCACCTGGTTTGTTCTATTACATGATTCCTTAATCCAGACTTATTATTCTACTCGTAGTTAACACTCGCCGTACCTTTATAATTATATATATATATATATCTAAGTTTATACTGCTCGCAAAACGATCAATCCTGGTAATTGCTGCAACCTTAATGCATTGAAGATCTCTCAACTAAATTTTCTGCACCTATTTTTTACCCCCTACATAAAAAGTCTATATACATCATCTCCCTCCTTTTTCGTCATCACTACCGACACCACTACCCTCCACATAGACACCACTATCACTAAGAACACCAGATCACCAACAACCGCTACGAATACCACAAAAACCATTAACTACCACCACTTCCCTCATTACCTCTACTCCAAAAAAAAAAAAAAAAAAAAGAAAAAAAAAAAGTAAAAAATATCGTTTAGGAATCTTGTATATAGCTCGTCGACATGAAGTTTAACTGTTGCAAACTAAAGTTTAATGCAACTGTAGCCGTTTAATACTCCTGTTGAGGAGTAGAGTAGCTAGTCTTTAAACACTCCTGCCTCTGCCTTTATCTCTATGTCTCACCCCTTTCCTCTTTCTTTCTTTCTATATATATATGTATGTGTATGAACATCTTGCTGCACTCAAAATTTTTTCTTTTTTAATTTTCTGATTTCTACGATCGCTCGGATTAGATTTTGCAAAAATTCAATTATAAACTAAATTTAAAGATGATTATTAATGAGTTATCAAAAGAGACGTTTTTTTATTTAACATTTATTATAGTAGGAATCCAAATTATCCATAGATTATATGTCAAACACCTTGAGAAACAATGGAAATGTGGGAAAATAAAACCTATAGAACAAGATTATTTTGGGATCAAAACTGCAAAAACCTTATTCGAACATAGAAATCAAGGAATTGATTTACAAAAACAAAGACAAAGATTTATGGATTATAATTCAGATACTTTAAAAGTGACATTATTTGGGACAGAGTTGATTTATACCTATAATTTAGAAAACATTAGAGCCATAGTTAATCATCAATTCAATGATTTTTCAATTGGTTATAGGTATAAGGCATTTAGACCATTATTAGGAGATGGAATTTTTGCAACTGAAGGACCTAAATGGAAAGTTGCCAAACAAGTATTAAGACCACAATTCACCAGAGAACAAATTAGAGATTTAAAGCATTTAGAAGTTCACGTTCAACATTATAAAAATAAAATTAATTCATTTAATGGTAAAGGATTTGATATTCAAGATATCATGTTGAAATTAACGTTAGATGCTTCGACCGATTTTTTATTTGGTGAATCAGTTGGATCATTAACAAAAGAGGATTATAGTATGGGGAAATATACTTTTGAACTGGCTTTCAATAAGGTTCAACAATATATTTTTGCTAGAAGTATTTTACAAAGACTTTATTGGGCATATAATCCAAAAGATTTTCAAGAATGTCTTGAAGTGATTCATTCATTTACAGATATTTATGTTGATAAAGCTCTTAAACTTTCCCCAGAAGAATTAAATTCTAAATCGGTTCAACATGGATATGTGTTTTTATATGAATTAACTAAAGTTACTAGAGATAAAAAAATCTTACATGATCATTTATTAAATATTATGTTAGCAGGAAGAAATACTACCCTGGCATTATTATCATCATTAATGCTTGAATTGGCAAGAAATCCTGAATGTTATGAAAAATTGAAATCAGATGTTTATCAACATTTTGGTGGAGGTGACACTGAAGTTAGACTTGAAGATATAACAGTTGAATCCATGAAAAAATGTGATTATTTAAGAAATTGTATTAATGAAGCCCTTAGATTGTATCCATCCGTACCTCAAAATTTTAGATGTACTAATAAAAATATTACTTTACCAAAAGGGGGAGGTCCTGATGGTAAAGATAAAATCTTTCTTAAAAAGGGACAAGCCATATTTATGTCATTTTATTCATTACAAAGAGCTGAAGAATTTTATGGTAAAGATGCTAATGAATTTAATCCTGATAGATGGAATTATATTAAAAACCCTTCGGCATTCATGCCATTTTTATCAGGACCAAGAATATGTTTAGGTCAACAATTTGCTATAGCTGAAGCTTCTTATATTATTTTACGGACTTGTCAAATGTTTCCAAATATTAAGAGTTTTGAAACTGAATATCCTCCAAGAATACTGGCCAATGCTACTATGAAATTAAGAGATGGTGCTATGGTCTCATTATCTTGAAATTAATTAATTATTTAGTTCGTTCATTAAGTATTTATTTATTTATTTATTCATTCATTTTCACTTCATATATATCTATATATAAATTATGCATTAAGGTTGAAGAAGGGTTTAAATCCCATCTCTGGCTTGACAGTATTCTAAATACCATCTAGTAGTTTTCTTTCTTAAAGACTTCCCATAATAAATCATTACAAATGCAAACATGGAAGCCACGAATTCTAGTACTGCTAAAATTATAAAAGTATGAGTATTACCCATTGCCTCAAGCCAAGGAGAACATGCAAAAGTAAATACCATTCCAATATAATTATTTATTATAGAAACACCACACATCATTTCAATAACCATGTCTGGATAAGCATCCATTAAATAACCTAAAGCTACATCACCAGCAGCCCCAAAACCAAACCCAATTAATGCCAATCCAAAATATGTAGGGAACCAAGGCCAATTTTGATCGGTTCCAACCGCAAATAAAATTAATCCAACTGGTGATAAAATCCCTGGTAAAATTAAAAAGTATAACCGATTTTCAGCTTCTTGAATCCCATTATTTCTTTTAGCCATCCAAAGAGTAAAATAATCTGATAATACTCCTGCGAAAAAACATCCAATTATAGCTCCAATTAAACAAGGAATATTCATTAATGCCACTCCAGTATTAGAATAATTATAAGGAGGATAATAATATTGATCATCTTCTACCGTCAAATAAAACGTTAATAAAGCATCTTGTAATCCCCAAATTAATCCTGAATAAATAACTCCTGGAAATAAAAACACTTTAAATAACATTTTTAATAATTTAAGATATTGTTTAAATCCATTTCCTATTACATTAGGAGCTCTACGAATCAATTTTTTATCAAACCAATAAGAATTTATAGGTTCATTAGCTCCATTATCTGATACAAATGATTCTTGATAAGTGGTAGTAATATTAATATTATTATTGTTAATATTATTAGTATTATTATTATCATCATCATGAACATTGGTTTGTTCATCGGATGAATCATGTTTATCTTTCTTGAATTCAATTTTTTCATGTGTATCATCACTAGATTTCCCATTAGTCTTCATTAACTTTTTATTATATCTAGCTCTATCAAAATTGGTATTATCTAAAACAAGAAGAATCACCAATAAAGTAACGGCTGAGATTATGACTGAAGTCCACCCAACCCATCTAAATCCACAATACTCAGTAATAAATCCAGCAATCAATGGACCTAAATAAGTCCCAACAGAAGTAGCTAAAATATATACCGTTAACACAGAACCTAATTGATGTTGAAAGTATAAATCACTTAAACTTTGTTGAACATGAGCTTCGGCACAACTTTCACTAGCACCTACAAATAATTGATTCCATATAGTATCAGCAGTACTTTGAGATCTAGCTAACCAAATAGCCCCACCTAATCCATATAATATACATAAGAAATATGAAAGTTTTCTCCCATATAATGAAGAAGCAGGAGCCAATAAAAACGTATTAGTACCAATAGCAATAAATAATACCCCAGCTCCAGTATTCATAGAATCATAACTAATTCCATATTGTTCATTCAAGTCATCTTGAGTAGCACCAGCATCATTTGATGTAGCAGCTGTAAATCCAGTTATAAATGCCAATATGGCGAAATTTATCAATTTTCTTTTGACGGAATAATTTAATGGATCATTTGGCGAATCAGTTGGTTGTGGTACCAAGATTACTCCTTTAGATGTTTTAACATCATCTTCAACACTATCTCCAGTAGCATCTGTTGATTCTTTATCCTTCTTCAATCCAAAGATGTTAAAGGTCCCTGGAATAAAGTTTTCACTATACCTATCATTTATATCAACCATATTCCTTGTGTGATATACTAATAATCACTAGTGATTATTTTTTGGCTTCTGGGGTTTCTATATCTATGGTTATCTGGTGGTTTATATATGTATGATTTTTTGAGACTGGCTGAAAAAAAAATTTTCTTTTTTATTTTTCCTGGGCTTCATTGCTGCTAGCAGATAAGGAATTTCAAACATTAAACCCCCTACAGGAAATGATTTAAAACTTTAACAAAGGGCCTGATAATGCGGCCAGTTATTGACGTAAGGTACAACATACCATTCGTTACATGTGACGAGGGTTGGGAGGAGTCCAAAAAAAAAAAAAAAAGGTTTGACTTACTGGATTAGGCTATTTTCTCTTATCAGGAATGCACTGATAAAAAAAGAATCCTTGTTTGGCGAGAAGAAATGGAAATGGGATCCCTCAAGTATATAAAGGTCGAAAGCCCCACTGACCATGAGATAACGGCAATGGACTACATAGGAGTATAGTGGGCTTTGTGTGTGAAGAATGAGGAGAATACTTTTGGGTATGAAAGAGTTATAGGCTATAGACGTAGAGTTATTGAAGAGTTGGGTGATGTGGCTATAGGGATTTGCGAGTGCTGTCAAATGCGGCCTTGGCGGCTTTGACAGGAAATCAGAAGTTATGGGATTGGCCTTTGCTATTGGATAGAATCCAATCTTTACCCTAGGATTGGCCTTTCGCTATTGGATTGGCCTTTCGCTATTGGATTGGCCTTTCGCTATTGGATTGGCCTTTCGCTATTGGATTGGCCTTTCGCTATTGGATTGACCTGTCCCCATCCATTACATTGAAATAATTCTCTTCTGTAGCCACTCTCTCAAGTTATGCTGTCTATCGATTGGGTGTTGTAGGGCAATATGCCTAATAAGTAACTCAAAACGATAAACCGATCAAACGTTTCACCTGATCAAAACCATCAAATACAAACAATAAACAAGATCTCACTATCTAACTAACAACAATAAGATAAAATGTAGATATGGTAACCTAAGGAAGGATGATACTCACACGACGCGTTTTTAATACTCATGTCCCCACAAGTTAGCCAAGAACAGTAACCAGAAGCATTGGCTCCACAAGGTCATATGACCAGCGGGTGTAAAGATTAGCTACGGCATCAGAGATGAAGACTAAATAGGAAACCTGGTCATACTCCACATGGATGAGTGATGGAGATATGGGTAGGATAGAGGACATGGATAGGACGTAGAGGATAAGGATAGGACGTAGAGGACATGGATAATAGGGCCTAGATGATAGGATGTAGATGATAGGACATGGAGGACATAGACAAGAAAGGCAAGCCTGTGTTGGTTAGTAGAAACAGTCACTTCTAGTAACACATCTAGTGCCAGTGTCACTTGTCTGTATCACTTGCCAGTATCACTTGTCCGTATCACTTACCGGTTTCACTTATCCATATCACTTGCCAGTATCACTTATCCGGATCACTTGTCCGGATCACTTGTCCGTATCACTTGTCCGTATCACTTGTCCTCCCTAGTCACATTACCTTACCACCAGTCCAGGTCCATAACCCCTCCTATCACAATACCTCATCAATATTCGTTACGATTGTTCAGGGGTTGTTATGATCACTTCGTTTCTAGGGCCATTATTCTCTCGTACTCTCCTATTCGTTGCTGTATTATCTCCATTATTTTGCGTTTTAATGGTTTGTAAAGAAGCACGACTTGTTCTATTTATGACCGATCGCCTTCATGTACCTCAATCACCTCCGCCTTTAATGGCCTCGAAGGTCTAAGCCCAGAAGGTTATAATCATAAATGTATCTCCTATCTAATTGAGTTATCCCTTTAATAAAACCACCTTGAATCATCCTAAGCCCTATTACCTCGTATATACCACCTCATATCTTCAGATTTGTTCCTATACATCCTGGTGATCATCTATTATCCAATATTGTTGGTGGCCTCGATTGGTGTTTTGGCTCTCTTTTCTTTTTCCCAACTCCGAAAATCTTAGCTAGGATCTCCACATTATCATTTTGTTATATAAGCAGTTGACAAAAGGACTCCCGAAATTGTCTCACATTTACTGTTATATTTGGGGAATATCCTAAATTGTTGAGTTGTTCTGAGTTTACTGAGTTGTTGTATTGAGTTGCTGTATTACTGAGTTGCTGTATTAAAGTGCTGTGTTATCGTGCTGCTGTATTATCGTGCTGCTGTATTAAAGTGCTGCTGTATTATCGTGCTGTTATATTACTGTGCTGTTATATTATTCTGGTACGGCGCTATTATACTAATTTGTTATACTAATCGTCACTCCGTCACCG
Source organism: Yamadazyma taylorii (assembly GCA_030583035.1). Lineage (NCBI taxonomy): Eukaryota > Fungi > Ascomycota > Pichiomycetes > Serinales > Debaryomycetaceae > Yamadazyma > Yamadazyma taylorii. The sequence goes on along the minus strand of JAJMHJ010000032.1, from coordinate 26,616 downwards.
TTATACCACTGTTTATTATACTGTGTACCACCTTATCTACTGGATGAATTCTTATGCTGAATATAATCGAATCACCCCCCTCTTTATCTAAAAAAAGAGTTAAAACTGGTTGTTTGAATTGTAGAGAAAAACACAAGAAATGTGATGAATGTAAACCTGTTTGTGGATTATGTTTAAAACGTAATGAACTGTGTCATTGGCCTCCTCCTAAAGATAAAGTCACCAATGATTCCTTTAGAATTGTTAAGGTATCAGGAAATAACAATCCCCATAACAATCATAACAAACCAAGAAATTACCCCACTCCTCATGTTAAAAATCAATTATTAAATCAATATGTGCCTCAAGATTCTTACAATGCTAATGCAAATAATCTGGCCCTGTTATATCATCATCAATCGGTGTTATTACCTAAATTGAATGATTATCCTTCCGATCATTTTTTGGCAACTAATCGTTATCAAGGTGACAATAATAACAATTCTATTTCTCCTAACTTACCAAACCTTGTAATTAATTCAAATGATAAATCATCATTACAAATTCCTCATCACGAAGATGTCAATAGAAACCTACAAGATTCTTCTCATTCTCCTTTACAGTCGTTTAAATTAAATACTATGGAGTCTAATAAATCAATCGATGATGATAATAATAATAAACCTAATCCTAAACCTCAAAGTGCTCCTGAATTTAAATCTTTATCATCTCCTGATCAATCCCATTGTTCTGTTCCTGATAAATCAGAGTCAGCTTCTTCTCCTATTTCGTCTGATTCTTTAATGGCCCCCTTTTTAAATTATTCTCATCTTCATAGAACTTTTAGAGATTATATGGTTACAAGTGTTGCCAATTCCTCCACCATCAGATATAAAGATATTTCGGAGACGAACTTTAAAAATCTTCTTAAAAGTCCCATTCCTAATTTTTTAAATATTTCAAAATCAGAGGTTAATGATGATGAACAACCTTTAAAATTATCTTCAAATTCTTTAGAAAATTTCAAAGTTTCAAATAAATCTAACCCTAATAATACTCCTAAAACTTTACATGATTTTTTGAATGATCATGGATTTTTTGATCTTTTATTTAAAGAAACTTTAGAAGACGGTGGCAAAAATGTTACTCTTAGTGATTCAGATAAATTAAAGCTTTATAAAACTTATATCTATGAAATTGCTCCTTGGTTAGATATTTTTGATAATAATCATAAACAATTTGGTACAATCATTCCTAATTTGGCTAAAACCAATGATTTATTAATGAATTCTATTTTAGCATTAACTTCAAGACATTTAGAAAGAATTGATTCAAATTATTCGCCCCAAAAAACCATTAAATTATATCAAGATACTTTAAAAGCTTTGCTTCCTACTGTTAATAAAACTTTAAATACTTGTGTGATTGCCACATGTGTAATTCTTTGTGTATTTGAAATGATGTCAACAGATAATCCTAAAAAATGGAGGTATCATTTAGAAGAATGTGGAGCTTTATTTAAAATTCAGAATATTAATGGGTTTTGTGATAATCCTTTAAAAAGAGGATTGTTTTGGTGTTTTGCTAGAATGGATGTAAACTCAGTTAAAATTGGTGAACAATCAACCATAATTCCATCAGAACATTGGTTACCAAATAATAATGATATCAATGATCTGAAACGATTATTCAATGATGAGCTTAAAAATAATAATAACGATGATATGTATGCTAATTATATGGTTTATTTATGTTCCAGAGTATCAAATTTAATAGCCAATACTAAAACCAATTATGAAAAAGAATGGGATGTTTTATGGAGTGAAGTTAATGATTGGTATAACAACCGTCCTGAATCTTTTAAACCCATAATGACCTTTAATAATTCCCCATTCCCAGGTATTTTATATGTTAATGGAGCTCCAATTGCTACCAATCAAATGTATCATATGGCCATAATTTTATTAACCCAAAACAAACCAAGATTACGTAAAATATTATACCTGGATCATGTTAAGCCGGCCATATGGCATGCTAAACAAATCTGTGCTATTAGTTTACATAATGAAAATCACGGGGCTTGGAATTGTGCTTTACAACCTCTTTGGATTGCTGGTCAATTGTTAAGTAGTGACCAAGAACATGAAATTGTATTATCTTTATTACATAGAATAGAGGCTTCTACTGGTTGGCAAATGAATTTTAGAGCTAAGGATTTGGAAAAACATTGGAATGGAGAAGAGAGTAATAGTGATGATGAAAAAGATGTGAGTGAACAAATAAATCAAGGAAGGCATGAACAAGGAGATGAACAACCGCATGATCAACAAGATCAACAAAGAAATGTTCTAAATGGAAAAGATCATAAAATTAATATTTACGATAGTGACGACCATAATGATAAAATTAATGAACAATAATAATTATCACACTAATTTTCAGACTAATTATATATACTTTGTATGTAATGTTTTATAAAACATCACCATTTTTTTCTTGTATGGGTTTCTTTTTCTTCTCTTAATTCGTACATTAATAATTAATTTATCATACTTATTTTCTATAAAAATCCTCCAGCACAATTGATGATTTATAACACATTTGTTGAAAAATACTATTTTCAGTATTAAAAAGATTCCAAGGAGTATCAAACTCTTTAACTTCTCCCTTATCAAGAACTAAAATTTTATCATAATTAATGATAGTTTTTAAACGATGTGCAATACATAATATAGTACAATGACTAAATTCAGAAGCTACGGTATTTTGAATCTTTGAATCAGTTTCATAATCTACTGATGATGTAGCTTCATCCAAGATTAAAATCTTTGAATCTCTAACTAAAGCTCTAGCAAATGCAATTAACTGTCTTTCACCCAATGAAAAATTAGCTCCATCATCTTCAACTGATTGATCCAAATGAAATTTATGTAAATTATCCCCATCTTTTTCACTGGTTTGTTTAGACACTTGCTCTAAAATCTTCCCTTCAAGTAAACCAGCTCTTCTTAAAGCATCCCATAATTTATCATCAGTATTTTGATCAAATGGATCTAAATTCTTTCTAATGTTTCCTCTAAATAAAACAGGATCCTGTGGAATAATTGATAATTTAGTTCTTAAATCTTTAAGACCAATTTGGGAAATATCTACATCATCAATGAATATTTTACCACTACTCAATTCTGATAATCTATAAAGAGCAGTCATAATTGAAGATTTCCCAGCACCAGTTCTACCACAAATTCCAATTTTTTCTTGAGGTTTAACTTGAAAATTTAAATGTTTTAACACTAATGGTAATCCAGGTCTATAAGCTAATGAAGCATCTTGAAAATTGATACCACCAGCTTGAGGCCACTCTGGATGAGGTGAGTTTTCAACAATTTCATATGGAGCTTCACCTTCTAAATCATAAGCGAAATCACAAAGTCTTTCAACTGAATTCATGGCATTTTCAACTTGAGTAAAATTTCTAATTAATAAAGAAAATTGTCCAGTCATTTGTAACGTATATGAAAGCAATAACCCCGAAGATGATGGACTAATATTAAATACGGTATTAACACATAATAACGCAATAACAAGAGTAAATCCACTAGCTATAAATGCAAGATTAATAGTTAACCATCTTTGATTAGCATTCACCAACAATGAACATTCATTCATTTTATTAATATAATCAGAATTATAACCCAAAAATCGATCTTGGGCTTTATAAGCTTTAATAGTAGCCATTCCACTTAAAGTTTCATTAAAATTGTTATAAACAAATGATCTTTGAACTGCTTCCAATCTTTTAATTTCTCTAGCTGATGACAGATAAAAACTTCCAACAGAAAAAAATATTGTTCCTAATACTGGGATTGATAAGGCAAACCATGGTAAATATGCAATACACAAGATAAAAAATCCCACAATATTCCCAACGGTAAAGATTAATAATCTTGCATTTTCTCCAATTTCATTATCTAAAACATCTGAATCTTTAGTGAATCTATTAATAATTCTACCCATTGGAGTAGTATCTAAAAATGACATTTTTGAATGTAATACTCTCTTAATGGCTCTAATAGTTAAATTAGTAGCAGCTGTATTACATATATAAACAACCATTACAAATTCTACCACAAAAAGTAAAAAAGTTGAAATAGTTAATAAAACATATACCCCAATATATTTAGAATTTGAAATATCAAATCTTCGTTCAGTCCAAAATGATAACCAGGTATTTGTAAAAATTAAAGAAAATGATGCCAATGCTATAAACAATAACATTAAAAACACAAGTATCACTTCATTAAACACCCCTGAAGCATTGATTATGAATCGTTTATAAACACCTGAACTGACTCCATTTACTGCTTTTGCTTCCAGTAGTACTAATCTTCCGTCCGCATTTTCATCTTTATTATACTCCTTATGAACAGCCTCATCATCTTCATCATTTTCTTCTTGTTGTAGTTGTGAATCTTTGACAGATATCTTTGACATTTGTTTTTGAATAATCAATTCATCAGCTTCAATATTTACTTTATTTTCATCTTCTTCCTTCTCTTCAATGAGTTCTTCATTATCACTATTATCTTCTTCAGTGACTTGATTAAATGTCATTAATTTTTTAAACCCTCTATTTCTCTCATATAAGTCATCAAAAGTTCCCAAATCAATAGTCCCATCACCATTTAAAAATACAACTCTATCAGCAGCACCAATTAATGATAATTGATGAGTAGCTAAAACTCTAGTTTTATCTTTCAAAAGTCCTAAAATACATTTTTCCATGATATGTTTACCAACTCTAGCATCTACTGCAGATAACACATCGTCTAATAAAATAATCTCTTTATCATAATAAACCGATCTGGCTAAATTAATACGAGCCTTTTGACCACCAGATAATGTAATACCTCTTTCCCCAATTTCAGTTCTATCACCAGCCGGTAACATTGCCAAATCACTTTCTAAAGAACAAGCATAAATGACATCAGTATATTTCTTTTCGTCATATTCAGATCCAAATATAATATTTTCTTTCACAGTAGCATTTTGAATCCATGGTTGACCACAAAGAATTAACGATCCATCTACATTAACAGACCCATCTATACGTTTCATAAACCCTGACATGGCACTTAATAAAGAACTTTTACCAGATCCAATCAAACCAGTTATAACCACAAATTCACCTTTTTTAATTTCAAGATCTATATTAGATAATCCAGGAAACGAATCAGTGTTTAAAGTGGAAGATTCAGATTTTTCATTAAGGGAATGAGATTCAGACATTGTTGACCCATTAATATCTTTTTTCAAAGCATCTTTTTCAAAAGAGGTTTGATCATTATTTTTATGAGACTTTTCATCGGTATTATTAATACTATCATGAATAACTTTATCTTCTTCCGATTCAATTTCTTTAAAAGTATCCCATTGGAAATTACCATGATCAATTTTTATAGAAATATTTTTATCAGACATATACTGTTTAAACTCCGGTGATGGAATAGTAGAACTTTCATCATCTTTAATTTCAGGAGCAGATAAAAATTCACCAACTCTTGTTACCCCAACCAAAGCATCAGAACCAGTGGCTAAAGCCATTGGAATTAAAAAAATCACTTGAGTCAATACATTAAAAAGGGAAAGAGAAGAAAAAATTGAAGCAGGATCATTATTACCCCCAACAGCATATAACACAAGAAAAGTAACCATTGAACAAAATAAACTTAAAGTCATAGAAATAGCAGTAATAATATTTCTTATAACTTGCATTTTATAAATAATTCTCATTTCTTTGGATCTAACCTTAGCAATATTATTAAAATAAGGAGGTTCCCAAGAATAAAATTTGATAACTCTTAAATTATTCAAACATTCTTTAATATAATTAACTCTTGAATCGGTGAAAATAGTGGCAGATTTTCTAAACTTAAATAATTTTTTAGTAGTTAACGTTATTCCCATAATAAATATTAACATAATCCCAAGTCCTAATAAAGCTACTGGTCCAATATTAACTAACAATACAATAATTGCTACAATGATTGGAACCGGGAAAGCAATGATAAATTGTTGAAATCCAAGGGCAAAATCAATTCTGGAAAGATCTGAGCCCATTAATGAAGTGATTTTCCCTACTGAATAATTATGTCTTGCTTCAGCATTTAGTTTGAATGATTTATCCAATAAAGCTTTAGTCAACACCGCTTTTACCAATGTCCCAACGGTCATGGCTTTATATATAGAATGGTTTAAGGCCATCCCATTAAGTAAGATTAATGAAGTACATCCAAAGGCGTAACCAATTCCTTTCCCAACATCATCTTCAACTCCTAAAGTTCTTAATTGAACATAATTAATTAAATGTTTAATTAATAATGGATTTAACGTTTGTGATAAAAATGATAATACCAAAAACCCAACTGATAATCCATAAGTATATTTAAAGGTTAAGAATAAGCAATAAATGGTTAATTTCTTTGAAATTTTAAAATCTTTCAAGTGGTCTTCACGTGACACACTGGTATCATTATCATTCCTATCACCGTTTAACTCCAGGACTTTTTTCTCAATATGAGCATCTTGAGCTTTAGTTAATTCTGTTTTAAAATGATCATAAAAGATCTCTGTCAACCTGTTGACTTTAAAATTATCAGTTAAGTAGAATAAATCCTCTGGCTCTAATGTCCTTTTATACCCTACTCTCAATAACTTAACCAACCAAAAAAATGTAATTCTCAGGACAATATTGGCTCCTTGTTCTGGGTATGGTTTCCTATCTTCTGATGATGGATATGGTGGGACCTTCTTACTTAGTAGAAACGTTAGTGGTCGTTTCTGTAGCTTAGGGAGTTTCTTCTCTGGGTCTTGCTCCATATTAGCCTTACGATAAAAAAAAAGTTGACAATGAAGAAATATAAAATGAATTGCTTTACAAAAAAAAAAAAAGATAGAGGACCGGGGTTATTTTATACTTAGGCGGAGGTAAAAGGTAATCATATCAAAAAAAAAAAAAAAAAAAAAAGTACGGCAAGATAGTGAGAAATAGAAATGCTAATAAAGAGAGAGAAAAGATTATATGCTAAATGCTTCAGCACAGCAGAACACAAATGGTACCAAGGGCCAGGGCCAAGACCAAGGACCTATAAGGAAGGTATATCTAATGGAGAGGGTATTATATAGGGGCCATTGAAGAACATAAGTAAGTAAAGGAGAAGGGATCTTGGGATGGTATTACGTAAAAGAGCAGTTGAACTCAAATCAGTAGATGCGATTATGTAATCGAGTCGGTGCTAACGCTCGGGTATTGTTCCGAATGAGTGGACGCTAGAAATTAGGCCGAGCGCCTCAACCGACCGGCCCAGGCCTCAACTGTCTGGCCCACAACCCTCGCACTATACCTCATTCTAATAGCTGCAAAAAATATATTGGACATTGTATGTCACATCTACATACCTACGATTTATACACCGATAAATCAACCCTCCACAACTTCACAAATCCGTCAAGCCCAGTAGTTGATATAATAGCATTACCATTTTCATAATCATAATGAACCCATTCAACTTTAGAAATCCCGGTTTGATGTGCCAATGGAAATTTAATATTCTTTGATAATTTATCAATACTATAAATTATAATGGTGGTATCTAAACCAGCACTTAATAAGAATTTTGAATCAGAACTCCATTTACAATCTAATACCTTCCCAGTATGGAATGTCCATCTAGTAGTTTTAATAGATGAATCAGAATTATAAATGATATATTTCCCAGTAGAATCTCCAAGAGCAATATAATTATTATCAGGTGAAGTTTTAATGATGGATGGAGTACCTCTAATGGCATCAAACTTTAAGGTTTTAGTAGGATCTTCAATTTTATTATCATTTAAATTAGTTACTAACAATTGATCTGCTAAACAATCAATATCATTAGAATCATACGGTAATTTAGAATCTTCTCCTTTAACAATCTTATTGTCATTAATGGTATAGGTTTCAATGGAATTTTCAAATAATACCTCAAGTTTATCATCATGATGATTCAATTTCTTTGGCTGAGTATTTAATTGAAGTTCTGAAATCAACTTATTATTCTCCCATAATTTAATTTTATCATCCCATCCAATTGATACAAATTGTCCATCATTATATTCAATCAAATCAACTACATAATTGGAATGTCTAGTAGATAAATCTCCAATTGGTTGAGGAATTGAATTTAATTTATGTGAATCGTTCATAATCTCCCATTTAAACATTTTCCCATCAGAACCCCCAGTAATAAGACTAGATCCAGATTTGGTGATAATGGAACTGGTTATAGATGATTGATGTCCTTCAATTGATTTAAGACTATAATCATTCTTGACATCAAAATAATTTAAATTCCCGTTTAAAGAAACCCCAATAATATAATTGTTAGTAACAACAACACTAACTAATTGATTAGGTACCGATACTTCTGAAGAAATTGTCAATGTTTTAATACATTCAAAGCTTTCACTAGACCAAATTTTAATAGAATTATCAGCTGAACAAGTTACAAAACTATTTGAATCAGTAAACCAATCAATTCCATAAATTCCTCCATTATGAGCATTTTCAATTTTTCTAATAAATTCACCAGTTTTCCCATCATATATAACTATTAATCTATCAGTACCAATAGACACAAGATATTTCCCATCAGGTGAAAATTTAACTCCTCTAATAACATTAGTATGATGATCTCTAATACTTTTATCAAATTTGAATGGAGGCCCAGTATAAAATACTAAAGCTTTATCGTTCCCCACAGTGGCAGCTCTATAAGGTCTTTGAGGTTTAATATCAACACTATTAATCACATCTGAATGACCTTGGATTTCTCCAATAGAATTCCCACTGTCCCAAGTAAAACAATGGCCAAATTTTTCTTTCCCTTCTCCTACGGCTATAATTCTAGTGTTATCACCATCCCATGAAATCGATCTAATTGGCCCAGAAAGAATTTGATATTCTCCCTTAATAACTGGTGGTTCTTTCAATGGATCTTTATCTCCAATAACTGAACTATCCCATATTTTGACTTGTCCACTTTCATCCCCTGACGCAATATAATTCCCATTGCTTGAGAATACTGCTACCGTAGTAGTACTAGTATGTTTAGTAAATTGAAATGATTTAGCCTTTTCTGGTTCTGTTCCAACAGTTTTAACAATTATTGATCTCCCCATTCCATAAGCAATTCTATCGTTGATTCTATCATAACTGATAGCGGTAGATTGAGCTCTAACCGTTACCGGATGAGGTGGATATACCTCTATTGGTTCAATTGACATGATTTATGTTAGTTGTATCTGGATATTATAGGGTCTTTTCAGGAGTTCTAGCAGTATTAATATGGTGACGGTGGTGGTGGTTGTTGTTGAAACAACGCGCACGTCGTGTCAATGGGGAATCTTGTTTGGGTTTTTGCAGCATAAAGCGAAGAAGGTGGTTAACAGGAAGCAGGAAGGAGGAAGGAGGAAAGGAGAAAAGAAGATAATAAATACGGAGATTGACAAGAAACATATAGGGCGTATAATTGCCAAAGATTACCGACTCAAGGGTTCAGTTAGGGAAATGATGGCTCTGATAGTTGTAATAGTACCGGATGTAGTTCTGCGACGGCCTCCCAGTTAACTAGTACGACCTGGTACAATTCCAATCGATCCATAATCGTGCCCAACCCATTCTCACTGATTTTTTCAACATTTCACCAAATTTCAACGGTGATTGGATAACAATCATATTAAACACTTTCATCACTTGATATCAATAGAGGTTTTATTTTTTCTATTTTTTTAAAATTTAAAGCATGTTTAAATTGGTTTCAAGTAAAACTATAACCTCTAGTTTGAGAGCCACTCGGGCTGTCAGAGGAGTTACAGCTAGAGAACTTAGTAGCTCAATTGTCCATTTGAATAATGTGAAAAACTCCCCACCATCTTCCTCCGTCAATCCACCACCATCTTCCTCCGTCACTCCACCACCAAAACCACCATCATCAGCACCATCACCATCATCAGCTAACCCACCAATGGGTACTAATTCCGAGGAAAACCCCAACAACAATGACCATAAATCAGAAGAGAAAAAGAAGAGATCATTCACAGGATTCTTATTTACTACTCTGATGTTAGCTGGTACTGCTTATATTGGAACTTTATATTTAGCTACCAAAAATGATAAAGTATTAGATTTTGTCATTGACCAACAATTACCATACCATGAAGAAATCATTGATTTTATCGAAAAGGGGTCTTGGGAAGACTTACAACAAGACTTAAAATCATTAACTACCAAAGTAACCAATATGGATTTCAAATTACCATCAAAAGATCAAATCAATGAATTAACTTCTAAAGGAGAAAAAATCTTTGAAGAAACCAGGAGTAAATTAAGTACCAGTAATAACAACAATGGTTCTGTTGAGAGCACTACCAATGGGAAAGATGCTACCCCAGCTCAACAATTACAAAAACCAGTAGAAACTATTCATAAAGCCGTTGAACATTTACCATTAATTAAATTGAATAAAGGAATTAATTCTTCAGTTGATGAATCAGTAAATTCAACCATTGAATCATTTAATGATCTTATTAGATCCATTGATATTGGCACTCAAAATACTGCTGGTAAAGAAGCTTTAATTAAATCTATTAATGAAAGTATTTCTAAATTAGCTAATAAATTAAATACCTTAACCTCAAGTTTTGATGATGAATTACAATCTAAATTAAAAGTATCCCAAACCGAATTATTATCATCATTTACTAAAAAAGAATTAGAATTAACTGAATCTTTATTAGATCAATTTAATCGAGAAAAATCTCAATTAGAAACCAGATTAAATGATAGATTAAATCATGAAATTGAATCTACTAAACAAACCATTTCTCAAGCAGCAGTAAATGCTGTAACTATGATGAGAATTGAACAGACTAAAAAGTTTGAAAAATTAATTAAACAAAAAATTGATCAAGAAAGAGATGGTAGATTAGCTAATTTAAATCAATTAAATGAAAGATTAAATGAATTAGAAGAATTTTCAATCAATTTAGAACATCAATTGAAAGCTAATCATAATAAATCCATGTTACTGAAATCCATTATTAATTTAAAACATGCATTATCTAATAGTAATGAAATTGATCAACCTAAATTATTGATTCAATATTTTAATAACATCACTCAAATTTCTAATTCCATTGATAATGAATTAATAACTTTGGCATTAAAAGATTTATATCCATTAATCAATAATGAATCCACCCATTCAATTTTAACTAATTCTCAATTAATTAATAAATGGGATGAATTAACTCCTGAATTAAGATCTGCCTCTTTATTACCACCAAATGCTGGGTTATTAGGTCATTTTGCTTCCATGGTATTTTCAAAATTATTATTACCAGTCAAAGGATCTAAACCAAATGGTAAAGATATTGAATCGGTTATTGGTAGAATTGATACTGCTTTAACTAAAGGTGATTTAGATGTTGCGGTTGAAGAAGCTGCTAATTTAAAAGGTTGGCCAAGAAGATTGGCTGATGATTGGGTTAAAGATGGTAGAAAACGTTTAGAAGTTCAATTTTTAGTTGATGTTCTTGAATCTGAATCTAGAATTGTTTAAATAGAAGACTTTAATAAATATTTATAGTACTTGAACAACTGGTAATAACAGTTCGCAGTAGTGGTGACAACTGGTAATAACAGTTCGCAGTAGTGGTGACAACTGGTAATAACAGTTCGCAGTAGTGGTGGTGTTGGTGGTGTTGGTAGTGGTGGTGGTAGTGTTGGTGGTGCGCATTCATTTTAGGTGATGAAAATTTATCAACAACTTCAATCGTACAATTATAATTTCGACATCATTGGCTCCCATTTTTACTTCAAAAAAGCATGGCCGCTGCTAATACTAATACTAATGTGTATGGAGGAGATGAAATAAATGCCATTGTGCTAGATCCTGGCTCTATGTCTACTAGAATAGGGTACGCCGGAGATGATTTTCCTCGAGTTATAACCCCATCTTATTATGCCATCAATAATACTAGTGATGATAATAATAACAATAAAAAGATCTTTGGAGAATCAATCAATATCCCAAGATCTAATTACGATATAAAACCAATCTTAGAAGATTCAATAATCATGGATTGGGATGCTGCTATTGAACAATATCAATACTATTTTGAAAAAGATATGATGATTGATTATAAAGAACAACCAATTTTAATAACAGAACCCATTTGGTCATCTACTTCTCAAAGGAAAACATTATTAGAGAATTTTTATGAACATTTTGAATTTCCGGCTTTATATTTGGCCAAATCACCTAGTTGTATATCATTTCAACAAGGAAGAGCTAATTGTTTGGTGGTGGATATTGGTCATGATACTGTTAGTGTAACCCCAGTAATTGATGGAATATCATTATTAAAAAACTCCATGAGAACTCATTATGCTGGGAAATATTTAAGTGATCAATTTGCTGATTTATTTATGACTAAATTTCCTAATTTATCATTAGACAATAAGTATAAAATTAAAAGTAAAATTCCTACTAAATATCCTAATGAACCTCAATTTACAAGTCGAGATATTCCTAAAAATGTTACCAAATCATATGATGATTATCAACGAGAATTATTATTTCATGAAATGAAAGAAACTTTATTAGAAACTCCCGAAAAACAAATAACTGATGAAAATTCTGATTCTTATTCAAAAGATGAAAACGTTCGATTATTCGAATTACCTAATGGACAATCAGTAGAAATCTCTACTGAAAGATTTGAATTGGCTGATTCCTTATTTGAACCTAGTAATTATAGTTTTACTAATGAACAATTTGCCAAAAATTATTCGGTAGAAACTGGTGAATTAAACATCGAAACTACTCAAGACGATTATAGACCCTTGAAAAGAGCTAGAAAAGTTGATTCGGAACAATCAAGTCCTCCTCCTACTAATAAAAAAGATGATCTTAAAATCACTAGAGGGTTAACTCAATTGATTACTCAAACATTATCGACTATTGATATTGATTTAAGAGCTTCTGTAGCTCATAATATCATTATAACTGGTGGGGTGTCATTGATCCCTCAATTAACTGAAAGATTATATAACGAATTATCTAGTCTAAATCCTGGGTTAAAAATTAGATTACATGCGGTAGGGAATTCTAGTGAAAGACCAAATCAAGCTTGGATTGGTGGGTCAGTACTTGCATCTTTAGGGACTTTCCACCAAATGTGGGTGACTAAAGAAGAGTATAATGAAGCTGGTAGTGATAGAATTTTAAACCAAAGATTTAGATAAAACAAAAGAAGAAAAAGAAAAAGAAAAAGAAAACAAGTGACTTGTTAGCTAATTTTTGTGTATAATTGTATGGGGTATGATTGTGTGCCTCAGTTGTTGTAGTGTCTCGTGAATGTACCATATCTTATCAGTTGATGTGTGTTGCCTTGGTCGCGCAATTTTCTCCCTCGTAGCAAGAAAGGGTAAAAAGGGTCCTCTTTATATCTATATCACCACAAGAGAAGGATCAATTAATTGTTGTTTAACATGAGTGATAATGTTAGTTCAATTAAAGGTGTGTTAGATACTGATCCATGGTTAGAACCATTTTCACAGGAATTAATCAATCGACAAATTAGATTTAAAGATTGGAATCAAAAATTTGTACAATCAGAATCAAGTTTAATAAAATTTGCTTCATCTTATGAACTCTATGGATTACATGCTAATTGGGATACTAAAGAAATCAAGATCACTGAGTATATTCCAGATGTAGCGGAGGTTTCATTGGTTGGTGATTTCAATCATTGGGATTTAACTACTCATAAATTACAAAAAATGAATGAATTTTCTTTATGGCAATTGACAATTCCTCCAATTAATGACGGGAAAGAGTTTGCAATTCCTCATGATTCAAGATATAAAATTGCTATGAAATTAGGTTCTGGGGAAGTCATTTATAGACTTTGTCCTTGGTCCCATAGATGTACTCCTTCAACTGAAAGTGCCTATTATGAATCAAGGTTTTGGAATCCTTCAATTAATGATCAATATCAGTTTAAATATCCCAGACCAACATTTTCAAATAACGATGGGATTAAAGTTTATGAAGCTCATGTGGGGATTTCAACTCCTGAACCAACAGTAGGATCTTACAAAAATTTCACTCATAATATTTTACCAATAATTCATGAATTAGGATATGATACTATTCAATTAATGGCAATTATGGAACATGCTTATTACGCTTCATTTGGATATCAAGTGACTAATTTCTTTGCGGCTTCTTCAAGGTATGGAACTCCTGATGATTTAAAAGAATTAATTGATGAAGCTCATAGATTAGGAATTCGAGTATTACTTGATGTAGTTCATTCTCATAGTTCTAAAAATGTCGATGATGGATTAAATATGTTTAATGGGACTGATCATTATTTATTTCATGGTGGTCCTAAAGGTATGCATGATCAATGGGATTCAAGACTTTTCAATTATTCTAATTATGAAACATTAAGGTTTTTATTATCAAACTTGAAATTTTATTTAGATGTTTATAAATTTGATGGATTTAGATTTGATGGAGTTACTAGTATGTTATATAAACATCATGGACTTGGATTTGGGTTCAGTGGGAATTATAATGAATATTTTAATGGTGATTATGTTGATGAAGATGCCATTAGTTATTTCATGTTGGTTCATCAATTATTATATGATATGAGTAAAAATGAATCGTTTTGTTTTACATCTATTGCAGAAGATGTTAGTGGAATGCCAACTTTATGTGTTCCAATTTCTAATGGAGGGATTGGATTTGATTATAGGTTATCAATGGCAATCCCTGATATGTGGATTAAAATTTTAAAACATTTACAAGATGAACAATGGGATATGGGTAATATAGTTCATACATTAACTAATAGAAGACATGGAGAAAAATGTATCGCTTATTGCGAATCACATGATCAAGCATTGGTTGGTGATAAATCTATTGCCTTTTGGCTTATGGATAAAGAAATGTATACTAATATGTCAAAATTAACTGATTTAACTCCAGTTATTGATAGAGGGATTTCTTTACATAAAATGATTAGATTGATAACTTTTTCTTTGGGGGGTGAAGGTTATTTAAATTTTGAAGGTAATGAATTTGGACATCCTGAATGGTTAGATTTCCCAAGAGTTGGTAATGGGGAATCTTATCATTATGCTAGAAGACAATTTAATTTAATTAAAGATGATTTACTTCGTTATCAATTTTTATTTAATTTTGATTGTGCCATGCAAAGATTAGATACAAATTATAAAATCTTACAATCTAATCAAGCCTATATTTCTCTTAAACACGAAGGGGATAAAATTATTGTATTTGAAAGGAATGGGTTATTATTTGTATTTAATTTTAATCCTACTCAATCATTCCCCGATTACAAAATTGGAGTTGAAATCCCTGGTACTTATAAAATTGTATTAAATTCTGATAAATCTATTTTTGGTGGTCATGATAGAATTAGTGAGGAAAATGCCAATGGTGAACCTTTACAATTTTTCACTTTTAATGAAGCATGGAATGATAGGGCTAATTCTTTATTCCTTTATATTCCTTCAAGGACTGCTTTAGTGTTACAATTAGCTGATAAAGTAGTTTCTTAGAGTTATGACTTACGAGATACGAATTTTGAGCATTAGTTCCCTTTAATTACAACGCAAGATGCAAAAAAAAATAAAAAAAAAACCAAACCAAAATAAGAAAAGAACAGAAAAAGAGAAAATAAGAAAAAAGAAAAAAAAAGTTTATTGTTTCAAATCATTATCGTTAGTATCTATTTACTGGTTTTATAGGTAAAATAAATAATCATTGCTAAAAATCATAAATCATCTCTAATCTCTAGATCACATTAATGATCTAAATGTTCAAATTTCCCTTCTTGTTGCCATTGTCTTACAGGGTTCTTAAAGTTTTCAAATGTACCCAATTTTTCCATTCTATCAAACACAACAAATAATTTCTCGGCTTCTCTTTCTTTATCTTCTTCAGATAATTCATCAATAGGAGATTTTTCAAGTGTATTTTGAAGGCTTGAGTTAGCTTTATAAGGAAGATCAAGTGGGGTATTATCATTCAGATATAATTTTTCATCAAGATATTTTGAAGTTGGTTTAGCCATTTTTTCTAAGTCAAGTGATGGATCTATAGAAATATTAAATTTTTCTAAAAATGCACTGGAATGTAAAAATCCTATCAATTCAAAAAAATTGGCTTGATGATTGGTGGTATTGGAATCATAACTCAATGTATAGAATAAATCGATTATAAGTTCTTTTATTAAGCTGAGTTGTTGCATTTGAACAAAGCTATGGGTATTAGAGCTAGTGGCGGTATTAGAGCTAGTACCAGTACCAGCATCAGCATCAGCATCAGCATCAGCACCAGCATCAGCATCAGCACCAGTACCATCACCAGCACCAGCATCAATACCATAAGATGATAAATTAGGAAAAGCCGATGATATCAATATCCTCATAAATTCATTATAAATAAAACATGAATGGTCATTAGGTAAAACAATAGAACAAACATGGTCAAAAAGCTCAACAACTTTATGATTCTTCTCATCAAGTTTCATATCTAAAAGTAACAGTTTACTCATATGATTTAATACCATTAATTGATTAACCAATAAAGTTACATGTTCTTTTTGAAAATCCTGGTTAACTTTATGAGCTGAACCTGATAGGTTTTGTTCAAGTTGATGTTTAATATTATTAAAAAAGTTTGAATATAGTGTTAATGGACCATGGAAAATTTCATTAGATTTAATTTCTTGTCGTTCAGAAAATAATAATAATAAAAAATTTAAAGAATTTTTAATTAATAATGAAACATTGTTATTATCAGGACTAGATCCCTCCTTTGGTTTAATATCACTATATGTATTAATCACCTTCATACAATGATCCGAAAAGTCTTCATCTTGTATTAAATGAGACCCATAATGATATTTATGATGAAGAGTATAAAGACATTTTAAAATTTCAATTAATAATAATTGGAAATAAATATCATCATGACACTGATTTAAAAGGTTGATACAATCGTTAAATCCTTCAAATAACACATCAAACACATCATTTATAACATCATCACCGATTTCATCAAGAGCTCCATATAAAGTAAGAAATATCATTCGAAATACTGGAACCAAGTCTTGGAAGTTTTTATCAGTAGTTATTCTATTAACTTGTTTTATGAAATCATCACAAAAGATGAATAATTGTTTAGAATAATTCGGAATGAAATAATCCATATGTAATGATCGATTAACTAATACTATATTAGCTACAGTAGCAATAATATCCACTTGATTCTCTAAAGTTAATTTTGAATCAGGTTGGGTTGAATCAAGAAGTAGCTGTAAGATTGATTTTAATTCATCTGGAGTTACTTGGTTACAATATTTTGGGTCTCTACCTTTTTGTCTTAATAACTTAATATCCATATTTTTAGCATTTGAACCTATAGGTTTAGGAATCATTGGCTAAAAGTTATTTCATATGATCACTAATGGAAGTGGTGTTAAATTTCCCGAATGCGGTGTTCTCGTCAAGGCAATGAGGCTGACAGGTTCCGCACTAACAATAGAACTAGAGGGTCTAGGTCAATGGAGGGTCTAGGTCAATGGAATTCAGGTACAGGTCTCCGAGACTAAATGCGCATGAATACGGCTTTACAATCTGAATTATCTGAATTATCTGTACCACTATCTAAACCACTATCTGTACCATTATCTGAATTATCTGTACAATTATCTGAATTATCTATACAATTATCTATACAATTATCTATACAACTAGCTATACATTATCTGTACAATTGTCTGTACAATACATCTATACAATCTATGACCATCTACCATCTACCATCTACCATCATACACCCATCATACCTCTATCACACCATCACCCAATAATCCCCTTACTTTGAAAGATGAAATGACACGTATCTATAACCCTCTCCATCAACTGTTCTAATTCCTTATATTCCAATTCATCATCATGAAGATATCTAGCTACTTGTCTAATAGTATGAATATTAATTGGCCACAAATAAATATTCAAATCATAAGTTTTCAATATTCCAATCACATCTTTTGCAAGTAATTTAGCATGATTTCTGGGGATATTACCTAAATAATCTTGAACTTCTGATGACTGTAAATTAGCCTTTTGAATTAATGCTTGATATAATGAGATTTGGGATAATTTAAATTGTAACGTGACTAATGCTGATAATTCATTTCTAAAATATATGGTAGGATATGTCGAATCAGCTGAACTTGGTTTATAAATTATTGGTTTTAATGCCAAAGGAAGATTCCGTTCAAATTCCTCAACTCTACTATTTAATTTTAACCAATCATGAAATAATTTATTACTTTCAAATTCCTCATTACTCAAAACAATCACTTCTGTATTAAATTCATGGATTACACTAAAATCTAATAATGCTTTATGTAACCACCAAATAGTATCTTGTCTACTTATAAATAAAAGGCAATTATTAGGAGTAGTATCACTGTTGGGATTATTAGTGTTAGTGTTTGGGTTAGTATTAGTGCTAGTGCTAGGGTTCTTGTTATTCTCACTAGTCTCACTACCATCTTCACCATTACTAGTTGCTTCATGAAGTTGATTAATCATCCAACTATTTCCGGTTTCATTAAAAGGATGTTCAAATTCTTCAATGAATTGAGGATCAATTTGTTTCCAAAAATTCTTAACTGAAAACATGGCCGGTAAATTAAACTTTAATGATAATATTAAATCACATACAAACGTTGCCCAAAAACACATCTGTAAAAATGGGGAACTTTTAAGAGGACTGTTATCACGAGTTTTAGAAATTATTGACGTAAGTAAACTAACAGCCCCTTTAACATAAGTATTATCACTGGCAAGAAAAAACATTTCATAAACTCCTAATAAAATCGTACTTAATAAACATCTAGCAATTACCCCATCATTATCTTCAGCAGTGGTAGGTAAACTTAAATAATGTCTAATGGCTCTTATGGTTTGATGATAATAATTTATAGGCACTGACAGTTCAAGGGAATTGGGATCAATTCTTTGTAGCATCAATGCACTTAAACTATACATTGAACTTAAAATCATTCCAGTATCATCCAATAACGCTAACCTTGGAACAATATCGGCAAAAAAATCATGCAACATAAACATATCCATACATCTTGAAACTTGATGAATAAATAAATCAAACAATTTTTTTTCCAACTCAGTCTTGACCAGAAGATAAGGTGGTGAATTTAATTGCATGTCATTTTTATTGATTTTTAAAGATATTTGAAATTGAACGAAAAATGGATCACTAGTAACTTCGGAATAAATATCTGTCATCATTTTTTTATGTTTAGATAATTCCTTTTTAACTGGTCTAGACTTATTTAACTTCTTGATCCGAGGTTTGGAGTTTTTGGTTTTTATAGGTTTAAACGTTTCTGAATATGTTCTACTTCGAAGATCTTTATTAGGATTTGAATCCATAATAATTGGAGAAGAATAACTGCCTTGAGAAGTATGAGGACTTTGACTTGAAATTGCTTGTGGTGTGGATCCATTAGGGTTAAATGAGGTAGGGGTTGGAGTTGCGACTGACACTGACACTGAAGCAGGAACTGAAGCAGGAACTGAGGTTGATGTTGGGACTGGTGCTGGGGCTGGTAGGTGTGAGTCCATATGACCCGGGATTTGTGGGAGTAGATGTGAGGCTTGATGCTGATTTGAAATCTGTGGAATTGGTGGTGGTGATTGTAATTGATGAATTGATGGTTGAAATTGACTATTGGAGTTACCATTAGTCATTTGTGATTGCTCGAAATATCTATTTGGGTCTCTGTCATAAGATTGATTCAGAAATGGACCCACATATTGTGGTTGCTGTGGTAGTTGTTGTTTTGGTTGACCTAAATAGGTGACATTACTATTATACATTCCATTTGGTACTCCTGTTGACCCTCCATTAACAAAATTACCAGGTATTTCACCATTGCCATTCCCAACTTTTCTATGAAGAGGTGCAATTATTGGAATGTTATTATATGGTAGTTGATAATGAGGACCCAGTTGATGAGATCCTGAATCAATATGTGACTGTTTAGAAGGCAAAAATCCCATTGGTGGTTGAGATGTCATAAAATTATCATTTTCAATAGCCGTGTGAGACATTCCCGGTAAAGGATTCAATCTTCGATTATCAGCATCATTAATAGGGCCACCAGGATGATTGGGATGATGTGATATATCCATCAAATTATTATGGTTGTTAGGATTATTAGTAATATTATGGGACGGTATCATTTGTGGAGGTGGTTGCATAGGATGCAGAACTGGAATTGGTGGTGGTGGTGGTGGTGGTACTGGTCCAGCTGGTCCTGAAACCCCTAAACCTGGATTCAGTGATGGATGAAACAGATTATTCTGTCCTGCCTGATTAGCTTGATTGGCTTGTATGTATGATGGAGGCCCATTCCCATATAAGTTATAAGGAAAACTCATCTATTTAATTCCATGCAAATATGAATGTAATGTACGTTGGACAAAGAAAATAAATGTTAAAACCGCATAAGAATGCAGAAGGCGTGGATATACCGATAATCCCATCAGATGTCAAAGCCAATTATGCCTCCACTTATATGATCATTTCTTATGGTTACCATTATTCTATAGTACAGCTTTTAAGTCAGTTAGGAAGGCTAACAGGTTTCAAAGTTCCATATGGTCTCAAACCCTCTGCCTGTCATTTTATATATCAATTATGTAGACTTCAGGTGAATTACACCGTTTTCGGAAACAGTGCAGAAAATACGAAAACTGGGCCCTACCTGCGTATCACTGCTTAAAAGTGGGCTTTCGAACTGATATATATTGTAAATGGATTAGCTAATAGTATGGTTATATGGCTCAGAGAGATGATGACTGATAGGAACTCCTACTATATATAACCATTTAACTACCGTTCTTTCACCCTCTTCAATGCCACTCTTGTTGCAAAAGAAATATCCACCATCTTGTTAACCACACGTCTACTATTTTTGCGAATAGATGTAAAATCAAAAATTTATTAACATTGATCAGTTTCACAAACGAAATGAGTTCTAAAGAAATCACCACATTTGTGGTAGATTTATCACTGTCAATGGGGAGAAAATATGATGCTGACCATACAGATCTCTCTTATGGATTGAAGTATTTTTATCACTCCGTAATTAATAAGATAAAGGCTGCTAGGAAAACTGACTTTATCTCACTTATAACTTGTCATTCCAAACATACCCAAATTCCTGGTTCAAATGGCGATAAACTTAAGGGGATTAATGTTGTTGAAGATAAAATAATACCCCAATTTGGTCATTTAAGCCATTTTAATCAAGTATTGACCCATAATGTATCCTCTAACGATGATCAAAGTGATTGGATAGATGCTATGATTGTAGCTATAGGATTGATGCAAAAAGATGCTAGATTACAGTTTACCAGAAATATTGTCATTATAACCAATGCTGAAGATCCAGTGAAATCATTTGAATCGGATTATCATAAAGTCAGTATTAATGCCATCAATGAACTAAATATTAATGTTAGTTTAATTGGGATAAATTTTGATGATCATGGCATTCCTAAATCGGAATGTAAATTGAAAAATGAACATCAGGCGGCTGAATTATTTTCTAATTATAAAAACGGTCGTATAATTGATGCTTTAAAGGTGGAAAAAATTATTACCATGAATCCTGTGTTGAAAAGAATAAGACCAATGAATCAATTCAAGGGAGCGTGTTTAAGTTTTGGTAATAATGGTATGGGACTACAGGGTCAAGAGCAAGGACAACAAGAACAAGAACCAGAAAGTTCAGGTAATCAGGCGATTCTTTCACTTAAAGTTGAGGTTTATCCTGCGGTTAGACCTGAGAAATTTCCTGATAGGAAACAATATGTGCTCAGTAGTGATGGGTCTGATAATACCATTACTGATGTTTTAAAAGTTGTATCTGATCGTGAATATTTCATATATGAAAACCAGAATAATGAAGAAGATGAAGCTGAAGAAGAAGAAGAACGTAAAAACAAAGATCATGCAAAAGACCAAGAACATGGCGATGAAACCAACGATTCACAAGCTAAAAAGAAAAAAACAAAGGTACCCAAGAATGTTTTAACTAAAGGGTATAAGTATTCCAATTCAGATTTACACTCTTTTGATGATAATTTAGCACAAATGGCCAAACTTCCATGTAATCCTTCTATTGATATAATTGGATTCATAAAAGCTGAAAACTTACCAGTAGCATTCTTCACCAATGAATCCAATTATGTAGTTCCATCAACTAATGGTAGCCCTAAAGATTTCATGGGATTTAATAGTTTATGTCAGTCTTTAATAGAGATGGAATCAGTTGCTCTTCTTAGATATGTTGTTAAACCCAATGTTGAAATTGATGTATGTGCTTTACTTCCTTCAAGGGTAGCAGTTGATGGTAAATATGTTTATTGTTGTCAAATGGTTCGTTTACCTTATAGAGAAGATGAAAAAATTGGAACTTTCCCACGTCTTATAAACCAGAAAACTACAGATGATGATGGTGATATTCGTCAAAGCGGGAATGACAGCAATGACAAAGATGACAAAGATGACAAAGATGACAAAGATGACAAAGATGATTTAAAAATCGATGAATTATCAATGATGCAAAGTTTTATTTTATCAAAAGATTTAGATAAACCACATTCTATAGTGAAAGAAGAACCACACGAGGGTCAAGATCAAGGTCATGAAATCGATAATGATTCATACACTATTGAAAATGAAAGAATCAATATGAGAGTTGGTCAAAGCCTTAATGATAAATTTACAGATTCTTTAACCACCAATAGCAAATCTAAGCTTTTGTCTTCTAATCCAGCTATTCATAAATTTAATATGAATTTGAATAAAATGATTGAAAAAGCTTCGAAGGCTTCAAATTTACATGAATTTCTTAATGAACCAAATTTTTTACAAAAGCATATGACTGCTGATAATGTGACGAATTTATTTAACCTTAAAAATATTTTGCTTAATGAATATACCGCTGAAAATAAACATTGGCTTCAAGATTTAAATAAGGAATCGATATCCTTACAACAACAATTAGCCAAAGATCATAAGCCATTTAATCCAGATAAGAGGAAGAAGAGAAAACGGGAGAAAACCCATAGTGGTGGTGGTAATTATGGAAATGATATCATTGAAGAGGATTTTGATCTTGAAGCTATTTTAGCTGAATGAGTAAATAGTAATGAATAGTAATGAATAGTAATGAATAGTAATGAATAGTAATGAATAATGAATAGTATTTCTATTTACATGTATGTGAATGATCATCGATCACAACTTGAAAAGTTGATTTCTAAGATCATATTCTCGATCTTTTGCAGTTCTATTACGGTTTTTTGATAATCCAGTACCATCTTCACCTAAACTATCAACTAATTTTTTATGTACTCTCATATCTCCAGTACGTTCTTTTTCAGCTTCCATGATTTCTTTAACCTGTTTACCTTCTATTTGTAAGATGGTTTCTAATTCAAACACTCCTCTATAATCTTTATGTTTAGCTTGTCTCCATAAATTTAACCAATGATTAGCCATTCCTAATTCATCATAACTTCCATCTTTACCTAACTTGTTTCTAGTCTTAGCTATATTATACAATAATTCATCTATAGAATTAGTTGGGTGATCCATATACTTGGAATATCTCGATCCTGGTTTATCTTGTAAATTTAAAAGATATAAAAGATAATCTGCTTGTATAACAGGATCAACAAAAGTCCATGGTACACATCCTACAAGTGATAATGCCAACATGGTTTGACTATTTCTAACCGTCGGTAAAAATACCCCTGGTGTATCATGAACAAGAATATCAGGATATTCTGAAATTCTAATGATTTCACTAGTACTTCTAGTAACTCCTGGTTGACCACCAGTTTTAGCTACTTTTCTAGTTTTACTAGATATACTCCCATCAATATTACTAGAATACCCTACCTCTCTTAAACTATTGACCAACGTCGATTTCCCAACATTAGGCATTCCAACAATCATTAATCGTAGACCAAGTGGTGGTGGTGGGGTCATATTATAATATTCATGTTTTAATTTATCTATGATTCTTTTACAATCCAATTTACTTCTAGCATCAATAGTCATATACTGTTCATGGTTGGATTTATCATGCCATTTAGACAATAGTTTTTGATTTAAGACCGATAAATCTTTCTTACTATAAAGAATTATTTTTGGCTTTTTGGCAAGAACTCTATCAAATAATACATTTGTAGTAGCTATTGGGGCTCTACTATCACGAACTTCTAATATATAATCGATTTGTGGAGCCAAATGTCCGAATTTAGTTAATGCTTTCTGATGATGTCCTTTAAAATTAGCTAGAGGAATATTATATTCGGGAAATATCCTCCTAGGAATAAAAGATGACATAATTAGAGTTGCAAACAGTTGCAAAAAAATCTAAAATAAAATAAAAAAAAAGAATAAAATACTATGACATTGTGCGCGATGAGATTTTAAAACTTCTCCTGAAGTTATTGTTACTAGTTAGATTTTTATCAAAATGCCTTTGATAACCTTCACGGGGTACCCATGTTCAGGGAAATCCACATGGGCAGAAAAGCTTATAAAAGGATTAGAAGACAAAATTTCTCAGTCTAAACAAGAAAACTCACCTGGCCATAACTATACCATCAAATATCATACAGATGATAATCTAGGAATTTCTAGAGATCTGTATAAAGAATCAATAACTGAAAAACAAGCTAGAGCTAATCAAATATCAGCAGTAAGAAGAGATCTAACTAGATCCACATTTGTTATCTTAGACTCCTTAGCATACATTAAAGGTTTTAGATATCAATTATTTTGTGAAGCTAAAGGAATGGTAACTCCTCATTGTGTAGTTCATGTAGTTAGTTCAAAACAAGATCTGAAACAAAGAAATGCTCAAGTTAAAGATCCAGGTCATAAATGGGATGATGAACTTATAGATCAACTTTGTATGAGATATGAAGAGCCAATTGATAGTAATAGATGGGATAGTCCTCTTTTCACAGTGGTTTCAGCTGAACAAGATGAAGTATTACCAATAGATGAAATTTGGGATGCGTTAGTTCTTAAAAGACCTCCACCTCCAAATGCTGCTACTCTAGTTAAACCAACTTCTGGGAATAATTTTATGCAAGAATTGGAAAGACAAACTCAAGAGGTAATCACCAAGATTTTACAACATCAACAGTTAAATACTATAGGTGGTAGAGTTACCATAGATCCTCAACAAGCTTTATATATAAATATGCCTCCTACTGCTGTTAGTATTGCCCAATTACAAAGAATCAGAAGAACTTATATTGGATTAAATAGAATGAGAAGTGTAGAATCTACTCGAATAACTCCAATGTTTAGTGATTATGTAAATAGAAACTTAAATAGTGATGATGACTAAAAAAAAAGTTGGATATATATAAAATGCATTGATTAAAGACTATTATACACACTACAAGTTGATAATTACCGTTTTCTTTGGTTCTTCCATTTAAACAGAACTTTCCCATTATCATCTATAACCTTCTTTTTATTCCCCTTTTTCATTAATTCCTTTTGTTGTTCCATTCTAGATTCTACTTCTCGAAGTTGGCTTTCTCTTTCTAATCTCTTTTTCAATAATTTGAATTGTTTCTCTTTATCTTGTTGGAATTTATCTTTGGTTAATTCATCAATATCATTATTATTTACAAGCTTGCGATTATTTTCAAGTTGATCAATTGTTAATCGATTTTCTCTTCTATTCAATAAATCTTTATCGGTATTGAAGAATTCTTCTGGTTTGAATGATTGTTGTTGTTGTTGATTATCTACAAATACCGTATGCTTACCTTTCCCTTTAAATCCTAAATTTTCCTTTTGTTTAATGATCTTATTAACTTCATTTAATCTCATGGTCCTTATATAATTAGCATCTTGACTTTTGAGTAATTTAACTTGATCATTTGATAGAACATCATTTCCTCTGTCAGCAATTAAGATTCCTCTATCATCAGTTTGAGTTCTAGTCATAGCATGATAATATTCATCTGGATTGTATTGAGAGGCTTTATTTCGAAGTGATTTAAGGGCTGCTTGCTTTTTGTGATAGTCGGCTGCTCTTAATTTATAGTCTTTTTTCTTTTCTAGAAGCCCATATTTGGCTCTATCTTGGGTCTGGGAACGTTCCCTATGCTGTTTCTTTTGCACGTTATGTACTAACTTAGCCATGGTTTATAGATAGTTAGAAGATGCTACTACTTTTTTTTTTTTTTTTTTTTTTTAATTTTTTTTTTTTTTTTTTTTTTGGGCTTGGAACTTTTCCTTTGTTTGTTTTTTTTGACGTTTTTTATTTATTTTGCTTTTTTTTATAAATTGTTTGAAGATGCTTCTATTTTTTTTTTTTTTTTTTTTTTTTAATTTTTTTTAG
>JAJMHJ010000031.1:0-72423 GCA_030583035.1 Yamadazyma taylorii | reverse complement strand
TTTTTTTTTTTTTTTTTTTTTTTTTTTTATATCTTTCTCCACTCGAACTCCAAATGGTGTCTTTTAGTTGTGAACTGTGTAATGATACAGTGGTGAAGAAAAGGCTTGGTCAACATCAACAGAAATGTCCACAGGCTTATTTTACTTGTATAGATTGTAATACTACTTTCTACAACAATGATCATCATAACCATACCTCTTGTATAACAGAAGCTCAGAAATATGAGAAAGGGTTGTACAAGCCAAAGAAGCAGAATCAACAGAAACAGAATCAACAGAAACAACCTGTTAAAGAGCAAGAACCTAAAGCGCAAGAACCTAAAGAGCAAAAATCTAAAGACTCCAAACCTAAAGACTCCAATAAAGACTCCAAGAAAGACTCCAAGAAAGACTCCAAGCCTTCTGAGTCAATAACTACTGACGTCTCTAAGGTCTTAAAACCTAAAAAGAAAAACTCTTTAAAAAAGGTCCTCAAAAAGTTATCGAAATCTAAACAAAAAGAATTACTTAACCAAGTAACTATCACCAAGAACTCTGATGATTCAATCACCTTATCATTATAAATCTAATCGTTCATGTCTTCATGATATATAGAATATTTACATAATAATATACTTCATTACGAATACATCCATCACATGTACCTTTTCAAGCACATCTCTAATTCTGCTTACTCAAACTAACTTTATTCAATGCCTTATTCATTTTCCCATAAAATTGACTTAAAGTACTATAAGGGAAGGTCAAATTGTTACAGAAATAATCAGGTAAGTTCTGTAATAATAAATCTTTATCGGAACTTCCGTTACTGATAAAAGTAGGAA
This sequence comes from Yamadazyma taylorii, assembly GCA_030583035.1. Classification (NCBI taxonomy): domain Eukaryota; kingdom Fungi; phylum Ascomycota; class Pichiomycetes; order Serinales; family Debaryomycetaceae; genus Yamadazyma; species Yamadazyma taylorii. Next base: position 71,599 of record JAJMHJ010000031.1, on the reverse strand, counting down.
TGTAATTTACTTCGGTAGCAGAAGAATATTTCTTAATAATTATAATCTTATAATCGATTTCAATTCTAGGACCTTTATCACTAGTATTATTTTGAACCACATCAAAATAAAATTGGGCATTATCTTCTTCATAATTTATAACTCTCATACCAGTTAATAATTGAACCATATCTAATATAGCTCCCATGGTATCAAATTCCTGATTAATATCTTCTCTGGTAATGATTTCTTCATCGATGTTTTTTCTCTTTCTAATTGGTGATATAAACAATTCTTTGCTACCACTATTGGTGCTATTAGGGTTTATATCCTGTGGAGTATCATCTATAATATCATCTGATGTCTTCCCACTACTCTTTAATCTTTGAATCAATAAATCCTTCTCTTTAAGTTCTTGTTGAAGTTTGATTATGGTATCTTCATCCTGCTGTAGTTTCAATTTGGATTTTAACCTATAAGTATTAAATATTTCATCTTGCGTTGTGCTAGTTAATTGATTTATTAAATTTACAAGATCTTGACTACTATTGGCAGTTAAGATTTCTTGTTCAGAAATTTTATTTAATTTGATTTCCACTTCTCTAGGACTAAAGGTTTCATTGGCATTGAAACTCTCGCCGCCGTCACCATTATCACCACCATTTCCTCGATCCTTAGTTCCATTACTTTGACTTTTCGCTAGTTTTTCCGATGTTCTAGTAGGAGTTTTATTGGGAGTCTTATTAGGAGTAGCTTTAGGCGTGGTTCTTTGAGGTTTGGTTACACGTCCACTTTTGGTGGGTGTACTGGCGGTTCTCTTTGGTTTACGTTTCAATTCATGTTTCAAAGAATCTTGTTCCTCTTTTTCTAGTTCTTTTTTACTGGAAATCTTCCGTTTATCTGGCCCTCTGGTTTGTACCATGATTGTGTTTATGATGGGTATTGTTTACAAGTTCTATCAACATTTATTGTGTGCGAGTAGGTGGTGGCGCGCGCGCGGTCCTCTTTTGTCAGGCTCTTAAACTCAGACCATCTCCCCTCGCCCTGGCGCGCGGCAGGCAAAAACCCTGTAACACTTGAATCTATCCATATAAGAATCATTTGAATTACCTTTAGAGATTCCATTTTGAATCAACCCACAATCCCACAATCGATTAATCTTACAACGGAATGTCATTCTCTTCGAATAACTTCCACAAAAAATTGGATTCTTTACAAGAAACCCAGGATTCAATCGTATCAATATCTCAATGGGTATTATTTCATCATAGACATAGTCGAGAGATTCTGGAAGTATGGGGTGAATATATGTTGAAAGACTCCAGTCAATCATCTCAAAAACAATTGTCGCTCTTATATTTATGTAATGATGTGGTTCAGCAAGCTAGACATAAACGGAAGCCTGAATTCATTAAGGCATTTGCTGGGGCATTACCATCAGTATTATCCCGGGTATATTATGGATTAGATGCTCCTATAAAGCCAAAGGTTGATCGGTTGGTTAAAGTGTGGAATGAGAGAAAAGTGTTTGGAAATAAAGAGTTGGAAGATATAACAATAGCTATTAGGAACAGTGGTAGGAATGGTGAGACAAATAGGTCTGCTGGGTCTGCTGGATCTTCTGGGTCTGCTGGATCTTCTGGGTCTGCTGGGTCTGCTGGACCTTCTGGGTCTGCTGGGTCTAGCTCTTCAAATATCGTTCCTGAATTAAGAATTTTAAATGAACTCTTCTCCAGTATGAACCAACTAGTTGACATAAGTCAGAATAACTTAAATCAAGTGGGCATTCAGTCCAAGAATTACTTGCCTAATGACCCATCGGTTTCTGATAATTTACCTTCACCCAAGGTTTATATCAATAAATTAAACACTTTGGAGAAATTGTGTCAAATCTCCAATAAAAATATTGAAAACATCAAGGAAAACCGGATGAATATCTTGAAGACCTTGAATAACTTAAAAACTATAATTGAGGAAGGATTGAAGACTGATGATTCTAAAAGGACAATAATTAATCTGAAGTTGTCTACTTTGCATAACACCAGAAATGAGTTGATAGAAATGGTTAATGATGAAGAGTTTGAACCATCGGCTGATCTGGACCCTGATTCCGATAATAATAAACAATCCTTAAGACTAAATACAGATTCTTCTTCTACTGGAGATGATTATGGGGTTAATGGAGATGATAATAATGAAGCTGACGCTGATAATGATGATGATGATAATGATGATGATGATGACAATGATGTGGTCCCAACGTATGATGATGATGATGATAGTGATGTAGATATTAATGAACCTAATACTGAAATCCAACTACCTCCAACAAAACGATTTAAAAAGTCACCAAGTTCATCAGGGAATTCTACACCTGCTCATAAAAAATCCGTGGCATTTTCAGAGAATATTGAAATCAAAGAATACGATCGAGAAAATAGGACTGAGGTTATAAAGATTATAAAAAGTGATGATGATCAAACTGAGGTAGATGATGACGATGATGATTATGCCGGTGGATTAAGTGATGATTTTTCTGCTCATCATAAAGATGATTTGGAATTGAAACATGAGAATCACCATCATGGTGACCAACCCCAAAATGATAACCCCCAGAATGGATCCAACTCTTCGGTATTGGATTTGTTATCTAAGTTACAATAATCTAACCGTAAAAGTGATCAAGAATGCAAAGCTGCAAAACTAATATTTCATCCATGTATATTAAATAATTACTATTTTCGTTTATATTTCATTAACAAATTCATTGATTTCTTAATATAATGAGACTTATAGTTAAATTTATTATAGCTCCAGGTATGTAAGAATCTCTGCTGTTTTAATTGATTCCAAGACGTCAATAATTTTTGTCCTTCTTGTAATTTTTCCTTTGAGGGGATTGGTCTATTTGATTCTTTAGAGAATTGATGTATGAAAGAATCATTAACCTTTGGGGCTCTAGTGGTAAATTTATCAAGAATCTTATCATCAATTTCTCCTATGGATGCTTTAGTTCCCAAGTATAATAAGTTTTTTGCTCTAGTAACTCCCACATATAATAATCTTGAATTACTTGAAGGGATGGTTGATTGTTTGGTTAATATTGAACACCAAGGACCATTAGAATAATTTGATGATCCGGGTATAAATACTACTGGGAATTCTAATCCTTTGGCTGCATGTATTGTAGATGTATTAATCATTCCATTTGTCATGGTTGGATCATCTTCATTATAATTTTTCAAAAAGAATCTTAAGAAATTATCACCCAGGTTATTCAACATATCATGATGTAAATAATTTCTATAACACGTTAATAATGATTTCTGGAATGAATTTAAATCAGTCAACAATGCCTTTTTATGTTTCAATCCATGCATTTCCAACTCAGATCCTGTCAATAATCTTTTAGGGTGTGGAGGTTGATTCATATAATCAAGGATTCCCAGATTAGTAGCCACGTATAAGAGATTCTCTAAAATTAACTCTGGAGTTTGACCACTATAATTATGACTTAAATTTGACCGAACTTCAATGATACTATCAATAAGCAATTGGAATTTTTTAAGCTTAGATTCATGAGTTCTTTTATAAATATTTGTAATCGAAAGATTTTTATTTCCCTTTAAATCTCCATAGAAATTATTTATAAGATATTCTTCAAGAATATCTGATTTTATTTGTTCATTTTGAGCCCATTTTCTACTAAGAGAAAATAACTTGGATATTCGGGTTTTATTGCCCAGATCCGTATCTATTGATATTAATAAATATAACCACAGAAGTTCATTGTAACTGGTACTTTCAATGACATCTAATAAGGTCAATAGAATATGGACTTTAGATTGAATCCATGATAATGATGAAGTTAATCTATTAGATCCTAATCCATAATTTTCTGAAAGAATCCGATTAATATCATCAACTTCTCTATTACTTCTAGCCAATATAGCAATATCTGATAATTTAATTAACCCTGCCAGTTCACAACAAATCCTAATAATCTCTTCAATAATGAAATTATATTCTTCGGTGGGATCTTTAAACACTGATAACATGGGTAAATAAGTAGAATTTTTAACAGAATAAAAGTTCCTTGTTAGACTTGAATCCTCTAAACAAGAACTAATGGCAGTATCTAAAATTTCTGGACTACACCGAAATGATTCTTTAATAATTTTATGTTCAATTTCAACATTGGGGAAATGAGATTCTATTTCATCCATCATTTCAACTTTTGATCCTAGAAAATCATATATGCTTTGATTGGGGTCACCAACTATAGTAAGATGTTTAGAACTACCTATTGGTTGATCTCTGGTAGGATATTTCACCACACATTCCACTATAGTCAATAAATCATCATACATATCTTGAAATTCATCAACTAATATTACCTTATAATTAAACAATTGGTCAATATAATCCTCTGGCAATGAATTCTTGATGATCTTCTTAGCATTATTGATGAGATCATTATATCTAATGACGCCATTAGCATCGAGATATTCTAATAAAGAATCAACATAATCTTTATTAACTTTAAATTCTTTAGCAGCTTCTTCACTAGTTAGTTTCCCCATTCGAACCAGAGACACTAATTTTTCAAAGTTTGTAACCGATAATGATCCTTGGATGGTTTTACCATTCAAGTTTATAAATTTATTCAGAAAGATGGTAGAGAATAATCTCCAACTAAGATCATCCATTAATCTTTTATTGTTTAATTGAGGTAAATATTTAGCATGATAATTATCTACCAACTTCCCACAGAACAGATGGAAAGTACTTAGATCTATTTCACCTGAAACTTGTTCACCTAATTCCTTTGATAATGCTTTTCTTAATGAAGCTACTGATCTATTAGCCATTGATAAAACGAGGATTTCAGATGGGTTTATACCATGATGTTGAATCAAATATGCAATTCTCTTGGTAAGTGTAAATGTTTTACCACTCCCTGGGCCTGCTTTTACTGAAAGTAAACAATTGTGTTTAGGGGGGTATTCAATGATTTGGGATTGTGATTGGGTGGCTATTTGTTGTTTATATGGATTAGAACTATCATCATATTCATTACTGGGACCACTATTTTCAGAATCACCAGAGCTGGTCACGTGTCCAATGGTTTGGTTATAGTGATCCTTGGGTGGTGTTGATGAAAGTTCATTCAAATCCTTGGACATGGTCTCAGTCTGTTTGGCATGGTCTATGCCTTTATGATCTGAGGGTTCCATATCATGTCTGGCAGATATTAACTTTATTTCGCAATGATAAAACTACGTGTACGCGTGAAGGAAGGTGGAAAAGTACCCCAGTGGGAGCACATCAACGAGCTTCACCAATAGTCTACTGCTGTTCTACCACTGTGAGGTTTCGGGTTCCTAGTGATAGGCTTGGAGTATTCACTCTTAAGACGTTCAGCTAATGCCCAATGATACTTATTCACTAGTGTAGTCGTCCCAGAGCATAGTGGTTTCTCATGCTTTTGCTTGTCTATAGACCCTTCCTTTACGGTTGCAAAATTCTAATGAGTGAGAAGAGGTCGATGGTGATATGCCGAAGAGCTTATGAGAGGTGGGATAGATGTTATAAAATAGATATATGAACCCATTTCATGATCATTTCATTCCTTCAACCAACTCATATAGAAACTGATAATTCTTATTCCAATCACTAGTTTCCTTCTCCCTCGAGGCTGCAAAATCTCTTGTAGACTGTTTCCTCATTACGGTTCACTCACTACTTGCGACTCGAATCGAAATCCATGTTACTCTCAATCAATCAACAGAACTTGTGCACTTAAAGTATTTCATTTCTCAGTTGGTATAAGTACATTCTCTGATATAGCTTATAAATTAAAGGACATGAGCTCATTGGATGTTCTTAAGGATGTTCTCAATGGATCAATAGCGGAGGGTGAAGGTGATAATTCTGGTAGTACCGATGCTGGTAGTGATAATACTCGTGCTGATAGTACTGGTGGTGAAGCTGATAATATTGGAATATCTACATTATCACAATACCTCACCACTCGAATAGAACCTGATGATGATGATCAACCTGGTATCCTCCTAGAGTTAATCCGATCAGAAGCCAGTAACAATGACACGAAATTACCCAAAGAACTAACGGGCTTAACCCCAGAAGAACTTTTCTATCTAACGGGAAAATTTGAATCTCATCAAAATGAAATTTACAATTATAAGAAGAAATTACAACCCATAGAGACGTTATTGAATCAATTTAATCAGGAATTAAACGATTTATCTTCGAGTCTTATTTCATTACATGCCCAATCCAATAACTTATCTAAAAACCTAACCAATAAAAAATCATCTACTGATAAATTAAATCCCATAATATTAGATTTAATGATCCCTCCAGATATTGCTAATTCTATAATACAGAATCAAGTCGATAGTAATTGGATAGAAAATTTAAGATTTATAAATGAAAAAACTCAATTAATTCAAAAAGTTCAACAAGGAACGTTAGAACCAAAATTAATTCATTTATATAAAGGATCTGCTGCATTTGAACAATTAAAACAAGGAATTGATATTTTGACTGGTAAAGCTTTAGAAAGAGTAAGAGATTTTGTTATATCGCAAATTAAATTATTACGATCATCAACCACCAAATCTTCTCAAGTGATTCAACAAGATTTATTAAGAGTTAAAGAAGGATTTAAGTTTTTAAAACTTCATCAACCAAAGTTAGCTAATCAATTACAAGTGGCTTATTTATATACTATGAAATGGTATTATCAGTCAAGGTTTGCCAAATACTTATATGCATTAGAGAAATTGTCTTTACGACATGTGGATAATACCATGGTTTTAGGGAATACCATGGGAGCTAATGATGATAAATTGAATTATTTTGGTGGTATTGGAGGTATTGGTGGTGGAATGGGAGGTGGTTTAAAAAATTGGATTTATTCTGGTAATTCTAATTCATCACATGGTACCAATAATGCTAATAATATGATCCCTAATCAAAATAAGTTAACTTATTCTGAATATTTAGCAAGTGTCGATAAACGATTAGATATTTTACAAGATAGTCATCATGGTACCCATAAAACATCTATTCCGGCCCAAATTGCTGAAACCACTCCATTTGGATATTGGATTGAATTTTTATTTAACCAATGGTATACGGCATTAATTGATAATGTTATAGTAGAATATTTATTTGTAGTAGAATTTTTTTATGATGGGGAAGAAAAATATCATCATGTTCAAATTCCAAAATCCGAACCAGGAGAATCAAGAGAATCAAGGGAAGACTCATTTGAAGAAAAAGATTGGTCTTTATTGATATTTGAAAATGTTTATAATATTGGAAAAGAGTTTTTAACTTGGCTTGTTAGTCATCTGCCATCATTATTTCTGACTGGTAATAGAGGAAGTTCATTTGGATCATCAAGAGTTACATCTGGATTTACCCATTCACCTCAAGGTACTTGTGATGCTTATGCAATATTATTGATGATTCGTATCATTCAAAGTTTCCAAGCCGAATTACATAATGAATTCCATATCCCTGTTTTAGAAGATCATTTGAATTCATTATTTTTAATCTTATGGCCTCAATTCACTAGAATTATCGATTCAAATTGTGATTCTATGAAGAAGAGTGTGATTAGACTCCCTAATAATTCAAGTAATTTAGCCCCTACAATTATTACTCAACAATTTGGACAATTATTACTGGGATTATTAAAATTGAGTATTATAAATATTGAAGGTAAAGATGGATTTGAATCACTTAGAGGTGAACCTCTTTATACTTCCATCACCAGATTAACTAATGATTTTGAAAATACCTTAACTAAATTAAGTAATCAAATCAAAAATTCTTCAGAGAAGGAGATCTTTTTATATAACAATTATTTTCTAATTGTTAATATTCTTAAGAATGAAAATAAAGATAGTTGTAATGATTTTATTAGTGAAAAAATCCATCATTTTGAAATGCTTTGTAATGCTTATAAAGATAGTTCTTGATAGTTTATTTATATTTAGATATATATTTAGATATATATTTATATATTTAGATATATATTTATATATTTATATTTCACAGATCTTTGCTAATAATCCACAAATTTGTAAATAAGTAGAAACCCCTTCAAGAACTCTCATATGAGTAAACCCAATTTCTTTAATTACATCTAATCGTTTCAGTTCATTGATATCTGGTAAGGTTTTAGCTACTTTAAATGCCAGAGTAATAATATCTATGGCTGAGTATCCCTTGTGCCATAAATTATCAAGCAAATCTATGGCTTCATCGATATCTTGATTTTTACAGCAACAACTAAGCATTTTTTTAATCACTAATGGATGAGGTTGATCTACAATTTTAAATACATTAATATCATTAACCATCCCAAATCCTGCTACCGTACTTTGTAAATTATTAATAGCTTGCCTCATATCCCCTTCGGCCGTGAAAATTAATGCTTGTAGTCCTTCAGTATTATATTGAACATGTTCAAGTTTAGTAATTTCTAATAATCGAGTTAATACTTGATCATCTGAAAGTTTATTATATCTTAATATGGCACAACGTGATTGAAGGGGTTCGATAATTTTCAGGGATTGATTACAAGCAAAGGCAAATCTGGTGGTATTGGAATAGATTTCCATGGTTCTTCTTAAAGCTTGTTGAGCCCCAGGAGTCATTGAATCAGCTTCATCTAATATAATGATTTTATGTCTACCAGGAGGTAATTGAATTTTGGTTTGAGCAAATTGTTTGATTCTATTCCGAACAACATCAATACCTCTATCATCTGAAGCATTAAGTTCAAGGGTAGCTTGATGGTATAATTCTTTTCCTAACAATTCAAACGCCAAACAATGGATGGATGTAGTCTTACCAATCCCTGGTAATCCTGATATAATCATATGAGGCATGTTCCCATCTTGAGCAATTAATTTCAACCTTTCTACGGTTTCTTCATTTCCAACGATATCATCGAGTTTATGAGGTCTATACTTTTCGACCCAGGGAAGTTCTAGTTTGAGGGAAGCGTCTTTTGACATGGGTGCTTAGTGGTGCTTATATGAGTGTTGGAGGTTAAAGTGAAAAATTACGCGTATTGTCGCAGTTGAAATGAGAGTTGGTGATGAGTGAGAGATGATGTTACAGCTACTGGGAATAAGAGATAGCTGGTACCAGAGGTCCCTCGAGCGATCTTTCTAGAGGGTACTTGCTGATTATTCAACAACAGTAGATAAACTAAGAAGTATGGTACATTGTCCATTATGTATGCTCTATGGTTTATGCTCTATAAATATCACAATTTCTGTCTCTTTTTATCATTTCCTTCATGGGTCTGTTGATGGGGTTTTGTATGTTTTGGTGGATTCCGTTGCTTCGAAGCTATCACTGGCTTCGCTGGCTTCTCCTTCGGCTTCTCCTGCTTTCGTGGGTTCTCTGGCTTCTCCTGTTTTTGTTGCTTCAGTAGCTTCTGTTGGTTCTTCTTCCCCCCTATGGGAGCTGTTGTCGATAAAAAGTTAATGACTGGTTTATTATATAAATCTTTCATATGCTCTAAATATGGAACTGAAACGTCTTGAATATCATTAAATATATCGGTTTTACTTAATGGAGAGTTAATAGAAACTCCTAGGATGGTTGTGTCGGAAATATTTAAAGCCTCTGAAAGTCTCTGGGCTGATCCTTTTGGTAATTGTATGAGCTTTATATGACTATTGGCTCCTTTAGAAGCCGTGTATGTTAATACTGGGAAATGCTGTACTAATATTCGAGGTGATATGTCGTATTTACATACGAAAACATACCCTAACGGTAAAGGATGTTGGTGCCGTTTAGCTAATGATTCTAAAGTACTAGTAGTATCATTAAACCCAATTTTCACCTGATCCAAGATTTCTGGTCTTTGTGGTGGTGGAATACTCTTATCAGCTTCTATTCTCTTTAAAACTTCATTATATACCCCTATCGGTTTTATAGTATCAATTAGAAGCTCTCGTATATCTTCACCTCTTTGAGGCTCTATAAATGGCCAATTTACTTGGGTATATGGATTATCTAATACCGGCTTAAATACTTGTCTTCTTCTCTTTTCTCTTTCTTTGAGTGAATTGGCGGCACCCATCCCACTACTAGATCCTTTATTTTGGGCCTTAGTATCTTTGCCTTTATCGAATTTATTTCCTTTAGATGACATTACTGGGGTTGAAAACTTTTCTACTGGAACAAGAATTTCCGCGATAATGTGAAGAATTGCTGCAAATTTAAATCCAAAATAATTTTTAAATACAAAATAAATGTTAAATACAAGATTTATTTATTATTATATTTATTAGTTTTAGTCATAGTATTTAATTACAAAAGTAAAAACAGATTATACAATTTACAAATATCCAACGCTTCAAATCTATTCGTCTTTTTCTTTATCCTTCTTATCAGATGGTGAATAAGATGGAGAACCAGGTGAGTATGATGGAGAACCAGGTGAGTAAGATGGACTGGTTGGTGAGTATGAAGGTGAGGTAGGTGAGTATGATGGTGAAGTTGGTGAGTATGATGGTGAAGTTGGGGAGTATGATGGGGAGGTAGGTGAGTATGATGGTGAGGTAGGTGAGTACGATGGTGAAGTTGGGGAGTATGATGGTGAAGTTGGGGAGTATGATGGTGAAGTTGGGGAGTATGATGGTGAAGTTGGGGAGTACGATGGACTGGTTGGTGAATATGATGGACTGGTTGGTGAGTATGATGGACTCGTTGGGGAGTATGATGGACTGGTTGGGGAATACGATGGACTGGTTGGCGAGTACGATGGACTAGTTGGTGAGTAAGATGGACTGGTTGGCGAGTACGATGGACTAGTTGGTGAGTACGATGGACTGGTTGGTGAATATGATGGACTGGTTGGCGAATATGATGGACTAGTTGGTGAGTATGATGGTGAGGTAGGTGAGTATGATGGTGAGGTAGGTGAGTATGATGGTGAAGTTGGGGAGTACGATGGACTGGTTGGTGAATATGATGGACTGGTAGGAGATGCACCATACCCGGGACTAGTACCACCATACCCGGGACTAGTACCACCATATCCAGGACTAGTACCACCATACCCTGGACTTGTAGCACCATAAGAGAATGGAGAAGTTGGAGAAGGAGAAGTAACACCACCATAACTAGTCAATGCACCACTATCATTAACTTGAGCTGTATGGATTGGTGAGAATCCAGCTCCTTCTTCAAATTGAATCTTATCATCTTCCATATCATATTCTCTATAAGGAGTAGCTCCTCCTTCAAATTCTTCAATAGCTTCAGCACCCTTCAACATCTTGTCATCGATCATAACATCAAAAGCACCAGTTCCCAATGGAGCCATTTGACCCAACATGACATTTTCAGAAATACCTCTACAATCATCTAATTCGGCAGAAGAACCAGCTTCAAGCAAGATTTCAACAGTTTCTTCAAAAGAACAACGCATTAAAGCACCAGTATCAGATCTATTAATACCATGACGAGTAATAGCCATTAAATGACCACGAGATGTCATCACATCAACTAATAAAGCCATATGACGGTAATTAACATAAGAACCATCGAAAGCAATAACATTCAACACTTCTTTATATAAAGCAGATCTAGTAGCTTCAATACCCAACACGGAAAGAATTTCAATAAAGTTATTTGAATAAGTTCTCTTGGAATCAACTCCTGGAATACTAATAACATCAGCCAAATTAACTCCATCAGTTTCCAAAACCCATTCTTGTCCTTGTTGAAATTCACCAGTTTCATCTGGATAACTTAATTTATGTTGCATCATAAATACCCTAGTAATACCAGGAATACCTCTCAAAGAAATAGATTCTAACATATGACTTTCGATTCTCTTCAAGATTTGATCTTCTTCAGAGTCTTCTTCATCTAATGATTTAGGATCTCTAACAACTCTACATCTAACAATCAATTTATCAGCAGTATCATCAGACCAAATAACAAATAAATCTTCTCCAAAATTTTGAGAAATCTTTTCTGCCACTTGAGACATGGTTAATTGTTTATCCAACATTTTAGCTCTATCTAATTCTAAACGAAGAAGCCATGGTGATTGTTTTTCAATAGATTCTTCAACTTTTTCATCTGGAATTGCAAAATAAGCTTCAACAGTATCATAATCTTCTTCAATTACTGTACTTCTTGGATCTGGATCATAATAAATTTCAGTAGCCGATGTAACATTCTTCAAAGTGGTATGTTCAATGGCTGATTGAACAACTTTAGCTTTTTCAATATCACCAGCTACTTCTTTATCTAAATAAACAGTAAGAGCTGGAGTCTTAATATTTTTAGCCACATTCAAAATTTCCTTAAGACGAGGAACCCCTAAAGTAACATTCTTAGAAGAAACCCCAGCATAATGGAAAGTATTTAATGTCATTTGAGTAGCAGGTTCTCCAATAGATTGAGCAGCAATAACCCCAACCATTTCACCAGGATGAACAGCAGATTTTTGAAATTGTGTTTCAATTTCTCCTAAAATCCAATCAAATGAAGTTTTATTTAACCTGAATTCTTCAATTACTCTACGACAAGATAATCTTGATCTTACCAAACATTGGAATAATAAAGTAGCATTTTCTTGTGCTTCTTTAGCAAGAGGAGTATCACCTCTAATAACCAAAAGTTTGGTACAAAGATCCCGAACTCCTTCAATAATTTCATCAATTTTTAAATCAGAAACTCTTTGTCTACCAGAATGGAAAATTTGTTGAGCATTTTGAATTATACGACGTAAATTAACAGGAAGTGGCCAACTTGAGTCACCATTCTTGAAACAAACGTCACGTAAGTATCTACGATCATCTTGTAATTGCTGAAATTCTTCATCCAAAAGTCTTTGTAATTCAACATCACCTTTAACTTCTTTACTGGATTCAATAGGTAATTCATCATTAAGAAGATCGATTTTATACCTTTTTTCAAATGCTGAATCAGAACCAGGAATAGTATCAACAGATTGTTTTTCAACTTGAGTACCATCAATACCATCTTCACCATAAACAAATTGAATGATATCACCTAAAGAATTTCTAGTAGTACCATCATAATGGACCATAATATCTTCCAAAGCTTTAACCAAACGACGTTGAATATAACCGGTTTCGGCAGTTTTAACAGCAGTATCAATTAACCCTTCTCTACCGGCCATAGCATGGAAGAAAAATTCTTGAGGAGTTAACCCTCTTAAGTATGAATTTTCTACAAACCCTTTAGATTCTGGTGAATAATCATCTTTGGTAAAATGAGGTAAAGTTCTATCAGCAAATCCAAAAGGAATACGTTTACCTTCAACAATTTGTTGACCTACACATGCAGACATTTGAGAAATATTAATAAAAGACCCTTTAGAACCAGAAGTAACCATTTGTTTAACATTATTCAAATCTTTTAAATTCATTTCTGCTGAACGACCAGCAGTATCTCTAGCTTGATTTAAAACTCTAGAAACATTATGTTCAAAAGATTCTCTTAAAGTCATTCCCGGTTCTGGATCTAATTTATTCTTTTGAGCATTCATGATAATTTCTTGCACTTTTAATTTGGCTTCTTCAATTGTGGTAGTAACGGTTTGCATAGTATTCGAATCAGCAATAGTATCACCAATACCAATAGAAAACCCATTATGAAGTAACCAGAAATTAACCACTTTTTGAATAGAACTAAATAATTGAGCACAAACCTGTGGCCCCTTTTCTCTCATTACTGTATGAATTAACCCACCACCAGTAGAACCAACAGTCTTTTTATCGACAACTCCAAACATAATTTCACCATCAACTATTAACATTCCATTATCTTGGGCACTCAATAAATTACTTTCTAATCTTTGTAAATGAATACCTTTTGGAATAGTCATGGATAATAATTGTTTTCCGGACCATAAAGGTTTTGGTTTTATAATAGCTGGAGGTGGAATAACACCATCCCAATTAGGAATCCAATATAACATATTCATAACTTGATCATATTCAATAAAACTATCCCGAAGAGTCATTTTACGAATTCCACATAAAGTATCTTGCACAATCCCCATAACCGGTTTATTTGATTGAGGAGATACAATTTGTAAAGGTACAGCACAAATTTGAGATAATTCAGCTCTAGTTTCAGGAGATTGAGGAACATGTAAATTCATTTCATCCCCATCGAAATCAGCATTATAAGGAGATGTAACCGATAAATTTAATCTAAAAGTAGAATAAGGCATAACTCGAACTCTATGGGCCATCATAGACATTTTATGTAATGAAGGTTGACGATTAAATAATACCGGATCATTATCCATTAAATGACGTTCAACTTTCCAACCATATTGTAAAGTAATATCCCCAGCTCTTTTATTATATCTTAAATCAATACGATCACCACTATCTCTTATAACATATTTAGCCCCTGGATGTTCATTAGGACCATTTCTAACATATTCAGTTAATCTATGAATATTAAATGGAGTAACAATTTCCGGGTATGATAAAGTTCTGGCAATAGAAATAGGGACCCCTACTTGATCTAAATCTAAATTAGGATCCCCAGAAATAACTGTACGGGCGGAAAAATCAACTCTTTTACCCATTAAATTACCTCTTAATCTACCTTCTTTACCCTTCAATCTAGCTCTAATAGATTTAATGGGACGTCCAGTTTTCTGCAACGCTTGAGGTTGACCAGCTATATCATTATCCATATAAGTAGCTACATGAAATTGTAATAACCCTTCAAATTCACTTATAACATGTTGAGGAGATCCATCAATTTCAAGCCGTTGAACATTAATATTAGCTTTAATAACATCAGCCAATTTGAAAGTCAAATCATCTTCTCCTCTTGCAGTATCATTAAAAGCAATAGAAGGTCTGACTGGTGGTGGTGGTACTGGTAATACAGTAATTAACATCCATTCAGGTCTAGCATAATCTTCACTAAACCCTAATCTATAACAATCTTGTGCATTTATATGACGGAAAACATTCAAGATTTCAGTTGGAGATAATAACCGACGTTCTGGTTGTTCTTCTTCTTGTTTATTTTGTTTCCAAGTCCCCCATAATTTCAACCCATCTCTACGAACAGTTGGTTGAGTATGACCACAACCACCTCTACCAGAATTATTATTGTCACCATCACCTTCTTCAGTATCGGCATCACAGACCATTTTAGATTTACATAAAGCCCATACAGCATTGAATCTCTTCTTAGGATCCCTGATTCTAATGGCTTGAGCCATAGCTGGATTGGTCTCATCTAATAATAATTTCCCACAATGCATACATACTGATTCGCAAACTTTTTTAATTTTAGCAATAAATCCAATATGAAATACTGGTTTAGCTAATTCTATATGACCAAAATGTCCGGGACATTCAGCCATGTCTTCACCACAAGTTTGACACTTGAAGTTTCTATCAATAGAACCTAACCTAGGATCATTTAACCCAGCTTCTCTTGGTTTTTTAGTTGATTGATCAATCGTTTCGGGGTATTCAATCTTGGCCACAGAAATGGCTCGAACCTCTTCAGGTGATAGTAACCCAAACTGAACCTCCTTGACAGACCTAAGGGGAGCACCAGAATATGGAAATTCCCTACTCATATTATAAACAAGTCTTCGTTAATAAATTTTTTTTTTTTTTTAAATGGAAATAAAAAGTTTTTTTTTTGGTTTTGCCGTGAGTTTTAAGCAATTGAATTCGGTGTGAATTGAACTAAAATTACAAACAAACTAAAAGGTGCAATCAAATGAATGAGTGCAGAATCTATAATACCTTGGAACTAAACGATTAAATCTAGTACACAAGGATGAGTTAGGTTGAAGAACGGTTGTCAATAATCTTGTTCAATTTTTCAAAGGCGAGAGTTATTTTGAAAGCCCGCGCGGACTGATAATTACTCTGTGACCCATATTTACCCGCAATGTATTAGTTAGTGGTCAGTTTCGCGACTTTTCGCTTCCTGGCTTCCGAGAGCGATTTCCCCATATTTTGTTACTATGTATTTAATATATATATATAGGTATACATATATAAATGGCAAGATAGATTAGATTATGAAAAGAATTTAGACATAGCTTTCTTTTCCTTCTCACGACGAGTTTTAATAGAAGCTTTGACATCGTTCAAACCTTTCAAAATTCCTCCATCTTCAGGGGCCAATGTTAATGCGTTTTCTAAATCATCTTTAGCTTCTTGTTCATTTTTTAAAAGTAATAACCCCATACCTCTTCTATATAAAGCTTTAGCCTTTTGCTTATCTTCGGATATCACTTCCAAGGCCTTAGTAGCGTTAGCAACGGCTTTCTTCCCATTTTGTAATTTTAAAGCTACTAATGAAGCATTTAAATAACATGATTGTTTAAGAGATTCTAAAGTCTTCAAATGGGCTTCAGAAAGATCATCAGGGAAATAATCTTCTAAAAATGAAATGGCTTTAGAATATTTGGCAAATGATAAGTCCAATTTATTGGCTTTTAATTGAGTGGTACCAATATCTTTTAATGTAGTAATAGCTTTAAATACTGATTCTGGATCATTAATATCTATAGAAGAATCATCTTGCATAGTTTCTTCATAGATATCACCAGTACCATCATCAACGGTTTCTGGAACATAATCTTTAGGTAATTCTCCACAATCTTCAATAATCCAATCATCTACTGGTTTATCATTATCACCTTTTTCACATCTTTCAATTCTTCTAACTATAGATTTTCCTTGGATCACTTGTCCAAACACTACATGCTTACCATCTAAATGAGGAGTTGGGACTGTAGTAATAAAGAATTGGGATCCATTAGTATTAGGACCAGCATTGGCCATAGATAATAAAAATGGTTTATCATGAATTTTTTTGAAATTTTCATCTTCAAATTTAGATCCATAGATGGATTCTCCTCCGATACCTGTCCCATGGGTGAAATCACCTCCTTGACACATGAAATCTTTAATAACACGATGAAACATAGACCCTTTGTAATGTAAAGGGATTCCTGATTCGGTGGTTCCTTTTTCACCAGTACAAAGAGCTCTGAAATTTTCAGCAGTTTTTGGGACTACATCACTGAATAATTCAAATACAATTCTTCCTTGCTTAATTCCAGCAGATGAAATATCGAAATAGACTTTTGGATTTTCACTCATATTAATTAGTTGTAATGGGTGTAGTGTAGGAGAATTAAATGGGGTAGCCTCTGAGGTTTTTATAATTGTAGCTTTAAAGGTTCTAGAAAAATTGATGGAAGAGTGCGGCCGGTGTCACAAGAAAGAAGCGAGATGCAGAGTTTGTGGAGACAAGCGAGCGAAAATGTGAAAATTGCAGTAATTGGAAATACTGTTAACTGTTATGACTGTTACGACTGCTATGGGTGTTACGTCTGTCACAACAGGATAACTATCTGCTATACACCACAAGATCAACTACCATATAAATTACATTAAACCGGTATATACTTTATACATACAAGAAGAGAATAACTCAATAATTCACAGACGATAATTCACATATAAAGATCGAGGACATAGATAAACTGATATACATAAAGGGTCAGGATACACAGAAACGGTTAGTATTGTCCAGACCCGTAGACATAGAATCGTAGGTAGAACCATATTGGAACAGTCCAATGGTCAATATGTCTTAGCCATTGTCCTACTTCTTCCTAATAGGATCAAAATACGCATGTTCCATAGCCTCTCTTGCAGTCAATCTCTCTTGATGATCAAACCTTAATATCTTATCAATAAAATCTAAAAACTCATCCGTAATCAAATGTTTATTCTCAGAATTAATAAATTTACTCCAAGATTTCTTATGATAAAACCCTAAATCTTCAAATTCTTCTGCCAATTTAAGATTATATTTTGTTAAATAAGCTTCCAAATCATCCGATCCTAACACCCTAACTATTTGAACCAATTGATCCGAATTTGATTTCCCATAAAAAAATGGTTCCTTTTTAAATACTATAGCAGCAAGAGTACATCCAAGACACCATAAATCCAACGAATAATCATAATATCTAAAATCTAATAATAGTTCTGGTCCTTTATAATTTCTAGTGGCCACTCTAACATTGTATTCAGTGCCCGGATGATAATATTCGGCCAACCCCCAATCAATCAATCTGAGTTTCTTTTGACTATGATCTATCATAATATTATTAGGTTTAACATCTCTATGCATTATTCCCATAGAATGTGAATAATCTAATGCTTTTAATAATTCATACATATAGTATCTAATATCGTGATCGGTTAATGTAGGATATAATGATCTATGATCTATGTTATTTATATATTCAAAGATGATTGCCGGAGTTTTCAGGGATGGACTTTTTACAAGATCATATACCCCAATAACATTTGGTCCATGACAGACATTTTGTAGAATGGAGATTTCTCGTTTAATTTTCTTCTTTTTCACGGGTTTTAATACTTTTATAACACAATTATTTCCAGCAATGGTATTAACACCTAAAAATACTTCGGAATATTTCCCCTTTCCAACTCTACTCAAGATTTCATATTTATCGGTGGTATTCCAGGTGAGAGCAAAATTATCGTAATCCCAATACTCTTTCGGTTTATGAGCTAATACATCAGTATATACCTTTGACTTAAATTCCATAGCGAATGTCGTGGTACTTGGTTTAGATATGACTGTGATGTGGAGTAGAGATTGGGTAGATAATGACAATGATATGAAATGAGAATTATGTGAGAATTATGAGAATGAGAATCAAATGGGAATGCGAATTGTTTAATGTGAGATAAGGGTGGGTAGAGGCACCGAGAATAACAATGGTAGAGGTGAACTACAGATCTTCATACGATTCATTTATTAGGGCCGTGGTTATTAGCTAGTAGCTAGTAACTATTAGCTAGTAGCTATTGAGTATTGACTAGTAACCAGTAACTACTGACTAGTAACCAGTAACTACTGACTAGTAACCAGTAACTACTGACTAGTAACCAGTAACTATTGACCATTAACTATTGACTATTGACTAGTATCCACTAACTAGTTCCTTTATCTTCCTACCTCTACTCTTCCCCATCTACTCTTTCCCCCCATTTCTTATAGGCTCAAAATACTCATGCTCCATAGCTTCTTTTGCAGTCAATCTCTCTTGATGATCATATCGCAATAACTTATCAATCAAATCTATACATTCATCAGATACCAAATGTTCATTATTTGAATTAATAAATCTTTTCCAAGGTCTTCTATTATAATACCCCAAATCTTCATATTCTTCAGTTAAAGCTAAATTATATTTTGTCAAATAACTATTCAATGATTCAGATCCTAATACTCTAACAATTTGTACTAATTGATCAGTATTAGATTTCCCATGAAAGAATGGTTCCTTCTTAAATACCATCGAGGCAAGCATACATCCATAAGACCATAAATCTAACGAATAATCATAATATCTGAAATCAACTAGTAATTCAGGTCCTTTAAAATATCTTGATGCTACTCGTACATTATATTCAGTTCCTGGATGATAATATTCAGCTAATCCCCAATCAATTAATCTAATAGATTTATCATCTTGATCAATCATGACATTATGAGGTTTAACATCTCTATGCATTATTCCCATAGAATGACAATAATCTAATGCTTTTAATAATTCATACATATAGTATCTAATATCATAATCAGTAAATGTAGGATACAATGTTCTGAAATCAATATTATTGATGTGTTCAAAGACTAATGATGGGACTTTCAGTTGTGGCTCCCTTACAATATCAAGTAAGCTAATGATATTGGGCCCATCAACTAGATTTTGTAAGATTGATATTTCTCTTTTAATCTTTTTTCTTTTAACTGGTTTTAAGACTTTTATAACACATTTTTTCCCTTCCGGTAATTCAATCCCAAGGAAAACTTCCGAATATTTACCTCTTCCAATCTTCCTTACTACTTCATACTTATCTTGTGAATTCCATTGAAGGGCTACATTTTCATAATCCCAAAATTCTCGTGGTTTAGATGCTAATGCATCGGCATATACTCTTGATATTGAAACTGAATCCATTTGATTATCTCCTGAAGTGTTTGACAATATATATCCGGGTATAAAGTATAGCGATATTATTAATACTAGTAATACTCCTAGCCGTGTTCTAAAAATCTTGGATATCGATACTTAAAGGAAAGGAACAAGGCAAAAGCAAAAGCAAAAAAAAAAAGAAAAAAAACTTCTCTACAGCCGTACAATGCACAAATAACTGACGGTGAAGGATGTCAGGATATCGATTGTTAATGAAAGGAAATTCACTTGTTAAGCGAAGAAATGATATAAGGTATTATATAACCCACTTATTATTGCACTCTCACAACTACTGTAGATAGACTGGATGCCGATGATTGAATGGATCTTGAAGTAGGAGAATGAGTTTTTCCATTATTGTTCGCGGTGGTGAGGATATTTACGAGTGTGAGGAAGTGAGGAAGTGAGGAAGTGAGGAAGTGAGGAAGTGAGGAAGAGGAAGAGGAAGCTTGTGTATCAGAAATTTATTGTTATACAGGTAATCTATACTATATAGTCAACTTACCAAACCCTTCAAGGCCGGCATCGCCTCCCTTCTTCTGTGCCTCTCTCCGTTTCTTAGAAACCTTTGAATTAGATGCGGCATCAGATGCCTGTTGAAGTTTCTTCATTTCTTCATTCTTCTTCATTAATTTTCTTCCCCCTCTTTCTAGTTCATAATTATCCAAGAAATCATCCAACATGCCTTCAAAATCATCTCTTTCTTCTTCAAGCTTGAATTCCTTATAATCCTCTTCAGGTTCTTTCTCAAAATCTTTGGCCATTTTTTCAAATCTATCATCAAGTAATGTCAACCCTTCGGTACGGAATACTGCTGATGATGACATGGAAAAATCTGAAGTATCACTCATGGCCCCTTTTTGTTTTCTTTGTTTGGTGTTAGACTTTTTGGATTTCTGGGGCTTGTTAAAAGTTGGTAATGATGGTAATTGGTCATTTTCTTCTTCTGCTTCTGATCCCGGTTCCTTGTCTTCCTGTTCAAAATCATTTATACTTTCATCATCAAATTCATCATCTGAGTCCATGGGTTTGTTTTGAGATTGTTTAAACTTATGGAAATCCTTTTCCCAAGCAGTATTAACAACCATATTATCTACAAGTTCTGGGGCCTCTCCTTCATTATATGGTACTACTTGTTCCTCTAGATTTTCTGAATCATAACCATCATAATCATCATATTTTTCATATTCTTCATTATAATTATCCAAGTCCCATTCATCATAATCTTCATTACCGTAGTATGCAGCATCATCGTCATCATCATATTCCTCATCATATCCTTCTCCTTGTTTAGCTTCACCAGATTTTAACAAATCATTAAAGATATCATCATCCTCATCTGCTCCTTCTTCAATATATGCTTCATCTTCCAAGGCTTCTAAAGCTTCTCGCAATCGAGGATCCATGTTTGGATTGAATCGTTTCAAATCACTGGGGATGTTTTCTAAATTATCTTGGGTTATAATATTTTGTTTATCAGAAGGTAATTGATCTTTTAAAAGTTCTAAAAGATTAGCTTTCTTTTCAGGGACATTATCCTTTTTAGCTATGAAAACTGCATCTTCTGCTTCACCTATGGGCTTTAAATGTTGCATATAATCATATTTAGAATCATCATAATAGATCCCATACTGTGCTGCTAATCCTTCGTTTTCTCTAATGGCTTTAACTTCATTTCCCATCTTATTTTCCAACTCATTTCTGGTGAGTCCTTTATGTGATTCTGCTTTTGATTTCTTTTTATCTACTGGGACAAGAACATGCCTTGAGGCATCATTATCGAAATATAGTTCATCTTCATGGGCTCTATGAACCACGGCGAATGTAGTGGCGTCCTTCTTGTTGAATCTTCTTCTTGGAGGCATGATTATTGGTGATATAGTTGGTAGTTACAGTGAGAAAAAAAGCTCGAATGTGCTCATCGGTCTGATAAAATCATCGCACTTGGAGAGACAGATGAGATGAGACGATCGAAGAGAATAGTGATTAGAACAAATTTATGACTCTATGAATAAATGTATGGCAATATATATGGTACATACCGGGAAGACTATATAATATGTGGATATGAAGGTGCTTATATACACGTAGAAGGTAGACAAGGTAGACACTGGACCATGGATCTCTCCTAATGATCATGGCGACTCAATGATTCAATGAAAATAGCATTCCAGTCACTATTATATATAACGATCCCCTCTGAAACAGCCAAAAATGCCACCCCCAGTATTAACCCTACCCATAACCCGTACACTCCATAGTCAAATGGGAATGCTAATATATAACCAATAGGCAAGGCCACAAGATAATAAGAAATCAAATTCAAAATTGATCCGATTCTTTGTTTGCCTTGACCTCTAAGAACACCAGCCCCTAACACATTAAACCCATCACAGATTTGATTTATGGCTGCTAAAATAATAAGCTTTTCGGCAATTTTAAGAGCGGAAATATCATCAGTAAATAATCGGGCTAAATAACTTCTACCAAAAAATAACAGGGAGAAATTAAACACAGAAAGAAAACTTCCAAGTAAAACAAACACTCTTATGACAAGTCTTGCCCCTAATTCATTCTTTTGACCGACAAAATGACCAATTCTAGTGGTAATAGCCACTGCTACCGCAAATGCCAATTGAAAAGCTAAAGTCCCTACATTAGAAGCAATTGATTGTGCTGCTAACGCATCAGTACCAAAAGAGGCTGCTAATATTGTTAACACTTCAAAGGCAAGATATTCGGCTTCTACCATTATAACTCCTGGAAGAGCTAATTTCAACATGGGGATCCAATTAATACATGCCTTTTTAAAATCAAATCCATTCCAACATCTTCTTCCATCAATGAATATAATATAACCAACCAATAAAATTGTCATTAGCCAATAAACAATCGAAACCGCAATGGGAGCTCCAATAAAACCCATTCCATAGGTAGGATGCCATACCATGACATAATTTAATATGATGTTAATAGGAGCTACAATGATTAACACATAGGTAGCCGCATGGAAAATATGTTGGGCTTGTAAAAACCGTTTCCCGGTTTCAAATAGAAATAATCCTGGGGTTCCAAAAAGGTTAATTCTTAAATATAATTGAGTTAAATCAGCCAACTCTTTATCACCAATTAATGGAGTTAATACATATGACGAGTTCCACCAGATAAGACTCAAGGGAAAGATAGTTACTGCAAAAACCATCAATGAACATCTTTGGAAATAAATCCCTACGTTATGGAAATCACCAGATCCAAATGCTTGTGAACAGAATGAATCAAGACTAGTAGATATCCCTTGATAAACTGCCAACCCAGTGATATTAAATGTACAAACCGCCAACGAAGCAGCGGCTAATTCTTTGGCCCCTAATTTCCCGGCACTGAAAATACTGGTAACTGCCAATAAATATTGAAGAAAGAAGCTAACAATCAAAGGACCTGAGGATCTAACGGTAAACCGGAATTCTGACTTTAAGGTTGAGGGTTTTTCTGATATTGCTGGATGATTTTCCAGAGGAGGAACCGCTTCGTACGATTCATATTCTCCTGTTAATAACCTTTCTTCACTCATGATGTTAAGTGATATGAAAATAATACAAAGAAACCAAAATGAAGAAAATTAAAAAGAACTGTCAGGTAGGTTAATAAAAGATAAAGTTTTTAGCGATCGCTGCAGCACGGAATTTGAAACATCAAGGCGCGATTACCGAACTAGGTAAGTATTTGCGAGTGGCATTGAAAATGGATGCAAAATTTATTATAAACCACCAGTATACAATGGACGTATTATGTATAAAAATCTACTTACAAGCTATGTGATATGATTTCTGGGATCTTAAATGCATGGGATTTAAAGTGTGTTGACTAACAAAACACCATGGTCTCACTGTTCATATGGAAGCACTTAAACGTTAGTGGGGTATGTGATAAAGGAATTTGCATTTCCCGTTGTCTAGTAGCAGCATTGAACACATGATTACTTGAGGTAGAACTTAGTGATATATTAGGATTTTCATAGTATACTTTGATATAGTTACCCGGAAGATTTGATTGAATTCTTACCAATAACGAATAATGTGGATGGGTGAGTTTCTTGAAAGAAACTGTGTAATTGATTTCCACAAGCTTTTGCTGAGGAGAAGAAGCCATTTGTTTAGTGGGAGCAGTAGGACTAGAACCAGAGCCAGAACCAGAACCAGAACCAGAGCCAGAGCCAGAGCCAATAGGCTCGTTGATTTCTTCTATCAATGGTCTTTTAGTCGAGGCCTCAGAACTAATATTACCAGTGGCATTGAATATATCGATATTTGAAGATTCATCTTCGGCATCTTCCATAGGTGTATCTTGCCTAAGTTCTTCTATAAGCCCAAGACTTTCGTTTTTCTTCAAATCACTCAATTTTTTCAGAAATCCATCATCTGTCAATTCATGTTTCTGGATGACGGTTTCACTTAAAGGCCCCTTATGTAGCATCTTTGGAGTTGAATATTGCCTATCAAGAGTAATGGTATAAAGCAATTCAACAGCTTCTATACACCATTCATGTAGGATTGATCGAAGGTCGGAGTTTATAGTACACCACCTCATACAAATATCATTAATACAACAATCATAACAATATGAGGTCTGTCCTTGTTTGTCCTTGACTTCCTTTTCCCGTGAAACTATTATAGGTATTTCCCATTGATTATCCACTATTAAAGCGAAAACAATACCTGGTTCAAATTCTTGCTCTGGTTTAGGGACTTGTGGATCATGACATATATTAACAAATACTTTGGTCCCTGGTTGAACTGACTCTGATTTGAGGATTCTGGTTTTAAGAACATACCCCGGTGTTGGATTAAGTTTGATGGATTCTCCTATTTCTTCCATTACTTAGACGATTTTTTGTTTTTGCTGGTGCTGCTGGTGTTGTAATGTTTTTTTGGGTGATATTTTTGAGTCAGATTGAGTCAAATTGAGTCAAATTTTTCAGTGCGATTTGACTCAAATTTATCAACTAAACCCAACCATATAAAATCTCAATTTGTATAAATACCAAGCATAAAGTCGCTATAGACTTTTTGACACCCCATTCTATTTATTTATAGATATGAACGTTCTAGTGTATGCCGGGCCTGGAACCACAACGGAAAGTGTCAAGCATTGTATTGAGTCCTTGAGACTTCATTTATCCCCCCATTATGCCGTGGTTACTGTGGGAGAGAAATCATTACTTAATGATCCTTGGCAACTAAAAACTAAAGCATTGGTGATTCCTGGTGGGGCAGATTTACCATATTGCCAGTCATTCAATGGAGCTGGAAATAAAATGATCTCAGACTATGTACGGAAAGGAGGAAAGTTCCTCGGGTTTTGTGCTGGTGGTTATTATGCTAGTAGCAGAGTAGAATTTGAACTGGGGACTGATATGGAAGTATCAGGATCTAGAGAACTTCGATTTTTCCCCGGGACTTGTAAAGGATGTGCCTATAGCGGGTTTATGTATAATACTCATAAAGGAGCCAGAATCACCAAACTCGAAGTGAATTTAGCCGATTCTCCTTCTACGGTTTTCAATTATTATAATGGAGGTGGAGTATTCATTCAAGCCCTGAAACAGAAGAATGTGGAGATATTAGCCAAATATACAGAACCATTAGATGTTGAAGATGATGATAGAGCTGCTGTGGTTTATTGTAAAATAGGAAAAGGAGCAGCCGTACTTTCAGGAACACATCCTGAATTTGGAACTGAAAATGATGGTTCAATCTTACAAGAATTACAGGAGTATGAAGAAGATAGAAAACTGTTTATGAAAGCATGTTTAAGAAAACTAGGCCTTAAAGTTAGTGATGAATCACAGATCCCCAATATCACTCCTATTCATTTAGCAGCACATTTATCTGAAGGTAAAACTGTCGAAATAGTTGAAACCTTAAAGCAGAACTTGGAGTTTGTAGGGAATTCATTTGAAGATACTAATGATACATTTCATTTACATGAACCTGGAATAATCCCCGAATCTTCAGGAACTCATATCTTGGTATACCAAAATACCTTACCAGAACCTAAGGAAACTCCATATTTTAATATGAGAAAATACTTTGCTAATTTGAAAGAATTATATGATACCAATAAAGTTGATGGGGTTCTTGGGAAGCTCATAGGTTATGGAGAGGTTGTAACCTCTACTAGTACTCTCTTGGATAAGAATAGTCGATGGTTGCCATATCTTCCTCATGGAATGGTTCTTTCAGCTACCACTCAAGTAGCTGGTAGAGGAAGAGGTGGGAATGTTTGGGTGAATCCAAGAGGAGTTATGGCCCAATCAGTATTGTTTAGACTTGATCCTAAGAAAGCTCAATCAATTGTGACCCTTCAATACGTTCTTGGGTTAGCAATAGCTGAGCTGATTTTAAATTATGGAAGTATAGAAGCTGGGAAAGGAGTTGGTTATGAATATATGCCTATCAAATTAAAATGGCCTAATGATATTTATGCATTAAAGCCTGAATATTTCAATCTGTTCAATAATGAAAATCCTTCTACAGTTGATGGAACAGAAGAAAAATATGCTAAAATATCGGGGGCTATTGTCAATTCTCAATATTTAGATGGGAAGTTTAATTTAGTATGGGGGGCTGGGGTTAATGTCTCTAATGAAGCCCCTACCACCTCATTAAATTTGATTTTGGAGAAATTGAATCAAATTAGAGCTACTAAAGGGCTTAGTCCATTACCTCCCTATGAACATGAAGTGTTACTTGCTAAAATTATGTTTACAGTTAATCAATTCTACAGTGTATTTGAACACTCGGGTATGGGCCCATTTCTTCCATTATACTATAAGAGATGGTTTCATAGTAATCAATTAGTTACTGTTACATCAGATGGGAAGAGTAGAAATTGTAGAATTGAGGGGATTACTGAAGATAATGGATTATTGGTGGTTAAAGATATGGATACTAATGAGAAATTAGAGCTTCAACCTGATGGGAATTCGTTTGATATATTCAAGGGGTTGGTATATAGAAAGATTAGTTATTAGGATAATGAAGGGATTGACCAGGTTATTACTGGTATGCCCGACTATAAACATGTAACACTTACACATATTCAGGTTCTCGTTCATTCGTAGGGTCCATCACAGTGGTCCTATCGCATTGGTGCCAGTGGTCTCATCACATTGGTGCCAGTGGTCCCATCGCAATCCCATCACTCTCCCCACTCTGCAACACGCGAAGAAATCAGATCAATCTACAAACACAATTATCACATAACACAACCACAACATCAACATCAATATGAAAGTCCAGGTACTAGAATGGAACCTCGTGGCCTCATGGCATTGGAATTTACGCCAAGATGAAACGGGGGTAGCTGATGAACTATGTGGGATCTGTAGAGTCCCGTTTGATGGAACCTGTCCTAGCTGTAAATACCCTGGTACTGATTGTCCTCTTATCCTAGGGGACGGTTGCACCCATAACTTTCACCTCCATTGTATATTGAAATGGTTAGAACAAGACACTTCCAAAGGTCTTTGTCCAATGTGTAGACAAGTTTTTGTGTATAAAAAGGATGCTAAAATGGGTACCACTGAGGAATTGAACAATCTTCAACTTCTTATAGATGGCCACAGAGCTATGAGAGAACGAGCTAATGACGACCAAGAGTTTGATTCTTTGGACGAGGGAATACGAATGGCTTCATAGGAGATGGGGATATAAGAGCTAGAGGATTGACTGAGGGTTGTTACTGGTGGTAGCGGTTGATAGTGTTGATGGGCACCAATTCTATATGGTTCTGTTCTATGTACGGTTTTACGGTGACTTAGCGAGAGTCTCGATCGTGCTAACGTTCTCAATATTTAGAACTTTTTTTTTCATGTTCCGTTTTCTTTTCTAATTGTTCATTTTAATGATAACGTTAGGGATAGGAAGAGGGCTTCTAAGGGCCACTAGTGTTCCCAATGGTGGATATATCAGTAGGATCCGTCCATTTAATGTCACATCCGTTATGAGATTTAGTTCTAGTATTAGAACCAATAAGGACAGATCAAGCAATACCAGTACCAATAATGTCAATTCCAACCCCGTCAGCTCCAGTGGTAATTCCCCTTCCAGTACTATCAGTTCCTCTACAACAGGTGACCCTGCCCAAAATATCCCAATATTCACCCCAGAACAAAGAGCATCAGCTAGATTAGCCAGACAAGCCAGTCTCGGATGGTTAGCAAAACTCCCAGAAAAATGGATTCCTTATGCTGAATTATTAAGACTTGATAAACCCGTAGGAACTATGTTACTATTAATCCCATCACTATGGGGGATTACCATGGCTTCCTACGCGGTTCATGCTAGTTTAGGAACCTTCCTATACGCCACCTCCTTATTCAGTATAGGTGCGTTAATCATGAGAGGAGCTGGATGTATTATAAATGATATGCTTGATAAAGATTTGGATGATAAAGTATTAAGGACCATTGAAAGACCCATAGCCAGTGGAAGAATATCTCGTAAACAAGCATTTGCCTTTTTAGCATCTCAACTTCTGATAGGATTAGCCATTCTATTATCACTCCCATTTGATTGTTTCTATATTGGAGCATTAGCTATTCCATTTATCTCAGCCTATCCTTTATTTAAAAGATTCACCTATTATCCACAAGTGATGATATCCATTTGTTTTAGTTGGGGAACATTTTTAGGATTCCCAGCTGTCGGAGCACCCTTAGATTTAATGGTAGCTGGACCATTATTCTTATCCAATTTTTTATGGTCAATGATTTATGATAGTATTTATGCCCATCAAGATAAAGAATTTGATATTAAAGCAGGAGTTAAATCTACTGCACTTGTATGGAAAGATAATACTAAACCTATTGTTAATAAATTATTTTGGCTTCAAGCTGGTTGTTTTTGCACGGCTGGGATTATGAATAGCATGGGACCTGGGTTTTATGCTTTAGGTGCTTATGGATTTTACAGATTTTTCAATAAGATTAATCATACAGATCTTAATAATCCTACCAGTTGTTGGCAATTCTTCACCGATAATGTTAAAACCGGATTATTTATGTGGAGTGGAATGTTGATTGATTATATATTACAATTATTTATTTAAATCAGTATATAAATCAGTGTATAATTCATTGGCAAGATTCGACTCTCGTTTGTTGAATGCTTTTTTTATAACCAAGTTCCTTTGAGTGGTTTCTAAATCTATTAATAAATTAAACAAGTATTGTTGGAAATAAGTCAATGGAATATCTTGAGGTAACATATCTATTATCTCACCAGGAGTATAGATTGTCCCATATGAATTAACAAAATGTTTAAGGGCTGATAAGTCATTATTGAATTTATAATGATTGAAGATTATTGATAAGTAAGCCTTTGGATCTTGGATAGGTTTGTCAATTTGGGGGTCTATGAAATATTTGGTTTTGGGGTAAGGAAGTTTCCCATAAATGGCTATGAATTCAGCAGCATAATAATCTTTAAAGTTAATTAAATCAGTAATGATGGTTGATATTGAATCTGAACAACAAATTCTAAAATACTCATAGATAGGATTATCAGTTAAATCACCTAAATCATCTAATGACCTGGGGTTATAATTCAATAATTCAAATGCTTTAAGATAGATTTCAATAAATTCTTTACATTCGGTAGCTTCCATATGAGTTTGCAAGAAATTTGGCCAACTAATGATAGGCTTATGAGTATCATAGGAAGAATTTTCTATCAAATAAGTTTGATATAGAATGGTCATGTTATTTGTTATTGATTCGGTTGGTTTGGTTAACATGTCAAGTAAATGATCTAATAATTCTTCTGGGGTAGTAGTAGACCCATCAGATTCTTTATACCCATTCTCCAATACTTGTAATTTGAGATGTGAAAAATCTTCATAGTTAACAAGATCATACACTTGTTTTAAAATATCATTATGAGTATTGTTATATCGACCGTTAATATTCAGCTTCATATAACCAATACCTTTATCAGGAGCTATTCGTAGAACCTCTAATAATAAATCTCTATATGTTTTGGAATGTTTAACTTTATCAACATTTGAAAGAATAAGGTCAACATAGTCAAACTCTGGATTATCGTGATACTGTCCAGTCAATAATTTGGACGAATATTCACAGATATGTTCCGAGTCTTTAAGGAGAATATACAGATATAATACGGCCACATACATGTGTTTCTGGTACAAGGAATCAATGATACTGGTTAGATTAGGAGTGATGACGGTCCATGATTGCTTATCATTATTTGCAAAATCAATGAATTCTTGACTATTGTTAAACTGGGAATATGCTAATGATTGTAAGGATAATTTATGAGATTTTAAATACATATTTCTGATTTGTGTTATGGCAAACTGATTCCATTGATCACCCAAATGATCTTTTAGAATATCGGCTACTGACTGCACTCCACTGTATAATTCATAAGTATTGGAACCCTTCTCTTTATCCACATAAAGATATAGGATCAAATCATCATATGTCCCATTCATTAGATCAGAAAGTTTTGTATAGTCCTTTTGGACAATATAGTATAAGAATACCAATTGGTTATAAACAATATCCGATTTAAGAACATCTTGTGTTTCTGGAAGATTAAGTTCAGACAGAGCCAATTGACCAGTTAGGACTTTTTGTAATTGATCTTTGAATGAGTTGGCAGGGGTCTCTCTATAAATAACATTTATACTATTATGATCCACCAATAGCATATGAGACAGGATAGATTTCTTCCACACTCCTTTGAATATGTAATTATCGTCTTGAATGGAAGTTGGTTCAGATAACCACATCAAGTTTCCATGAAGGGGTTCCGAATATTTTATCGATAAATCTATCAAGGAAGATATAACCAAGGAGTCACTATTAAAGATCCCAAATACATGAGGCCAATCCACTACAATCCCATCATTAGGATATCCCTTATCAATCCAGGATAAGGTACTACGGCAAGGATCACCATCAGCATTAATAAACATACCAATAGAAGTATTCAGATCAGATTGAATTGTCAATAATAACTCTTCTTGTTGAGTATCCAATGCCTTATAAGATACCATGTTAGGAGGTATAGACTCCTCTTGGGAGTACTGAAACAAGGGAACCTTACGAATATTAGCTAAATCAACAATTTCATAACCATTCTCGTTAGCAATAGTAGCCAAATTATTGGATTGATGACATACAGCTTTAATGGCAGAAACATCATTAATATCCTTAACTAATTTGATTTCTGATTGGTTCAACCGGATTATTCGTAGCTTGGATTTAGTAAGGACTAGTAGCTCGTTATTAGGTAATGACAGAATATATTCAATATCTTTAAGTTTACCAGATTGTAAAGGTGATAATTCTGGAAGGGAAAATAAGTTGATAGTACCACCACATAGTATGACGACTCTTTCAATATCTTTCATAACAATGATCTTGCTAACTTTAGACCCACTGTTAGACCCACTATTGGACCCACTACTCGACCCACTATTGGACCCACTATTCCGGATTTTCTGTTGTGATATAGGAATGAACCCAGAACTATCTTCAAATCGATGATAATGTAATAGTTGTCCTAAGCTTGTACCCACATACAAGTTTGAGCCGAAACTTCCAATTGAAGTGAACGACTCATTTTCAGTTAGTGACTCAGTCTCTTGGAGGAGAGGTCGTTTTTTATAGGTGATTGAATCGACTTCAATATCCATGAACTGGTTAATTATGAGGGTTTGGGTTATGGTTTAAAGATTGATTCAGAAATCGATTTAGTGCGGAGGGGTTGAGAAGGTTGAGACATTTGACAAGATTGCAGCACCAGTGGCTGCAAGAGTATGCGAATGAGTGAGCTCGTATATATTCTATCTAGTTTATGTAGTTGATGTAGTTGATGTAGTCTATCTACTCTCTGTCAATAATGGTGGAAACGCTATATTATCCCGATGAGCAACATATTCACTATCAGCAAACCCCAAAATCTGTTCAATCTCATGGCTTTGACATCCCTTTATTAATGAAATTTCCGTAGAACTATAATTAACTCTACATTGACCAATCTCTCTAGCTTCTTCTAATGGCTTGGTTTGATCTTCTAATACTTTTAAAGAAACACATTCAGTTTCATGAAATACTCCTGTAACTGCTACAATCCCTGCTGGTAACAATCCGGCTCTATTTTGCCTCGTTAATGCTCTAAAACATCCTTTATCAATAATGATTTCACCTCTAGTTTTCAATCCATGTAATAGCCAAAATTTCTTATCAGATTTTATAGCAGCATCCCTTGGTAAAGCTAAAAACCTCGTATGCAAAGGAATTTGGTTACTAGCCACTTTCTGTTGTAGATCTTGTTTCATATCATCAATAGATAAATCTTCAGATTGTTGAATATCTGAAACAATATCAAGAATAAAGTTGGGTCTATTGGATAAGGATATGATGGTCACTACACCAACACTATTAGCTAATTCAGCAGCAATCAATTTGGTAGTCATCCCACCAGTTCCTACTCTTGAACTAGCACCAGCTTCATCTTGACCCATTTCTGTATTTACTTTTAAATCGTCGACTTTTTCCACAATCAAAATTGGTTTAGCATTGGGATCGTTACGGGGATTAGACGTATATAAGCATTCCACGTCTGTCATTAGGAATAAATAATCGGCATGAATCATACCGGCAGTTATAGCTGATAAAGTATCATTATCACCAAACTTAATTTCCGATACTGATAAGGTATCATTTTCGTTAACGATTGGAATCACCCCCATTTCTAGCAACTCATTAATGGTATTAACGGCATTTCTATATTGAGTGAAATCTACTATATCATTTCTAGTGAGTAAAATTTGAGATACTGGTTGGGATAATTGACGAAATAAACTATCAAAAAGACCTATTAACATTCCTTGACCTATGGAAGCCAATGCTTGGATGGTTGCTAATTTGTCTGGTCTTTTGGAAAGTCCCATTGCTTTCATTCCAACGGCAATAGCTCCTGATGATACTACAATGATTCTGTGTCCCTGACGACGAAGTTTGACCATGGTTTCTACGAGGTTAGACATGTTGGCGAGTCTGGGTTCTCTGGTGACTTCATCTACGAGAGATGAGGTACCTAACTTGATGACTATGGTATATGTTTTTCCCATTATGATATATATAGGTATAGGATGGTATTGGAATGTGGTATATGGCTGGGAAAGGTGGTAATACTAGTGATGATTATCAGATATTTTTCATTGAGTCATCTGAATTATTGGTGCTCGCACACGTCTTTTGATGCGAGAGTTGCAAGTGAGATGCAAGAACGCTGCAAATGAGATGCAAGTGAGATGCAAGAAAGCTGCAAATGAGATGCAAATGAGATGCAAATACTTCCTGTAGACAGAGAAACATAACTACATCGTTAGCGATATACAGCTACAATACCACGAATATTTCCAGTTCTTGAAATTGAATCTAAACATGTTACTAACACACTACTAACACCCTAATTTCTGGCTTTTTGATAATAGTTAATACTCACTTTATCACTGGCCTTCAAATCATTAACCTTGACCACTTTAGAATCTCCAGGGAAAATATCAAATCCATTATCATGAATGAATAAATCCTTCTCAAGCATGATCTCAACCCCCTTGACTGGTTTGTTAGTAGTTAAAGTAATGTATCCATCATCTACTTTAACATCTACGTTTCTACCAGGGAATTTAAGATATTTCAAAGGTTGAGGCCAATCACCAGCACTAGCAATGATTTTACCATTATCATCAACAACTCTACTATAGACTACCACAGGAATATCATCAGATATGTCCATATCTTTAACATATTCAGTGGTTTGATTAGCTTTCAAAACCACTTTTTCATCCGGTAATGAGGAAAGTTTTTCACCAGTAGTGACATTATAAACATCTACTTTTAAAGTAGCAGGAACATCTTTAGTAGAAGAATTGACACCCCAAATATCAACAGATAAATGAACTTTTCTAAAATCAAATGGAGGACCATCTTGTGGAGGAATATCTAACATTGGATCAGGATCTTTTCTTTCATTTCTATACATACCAATTCCTAAAGGTCTGCTTTCTCTTTTAACGGAATAGTAAGCTAATTTAGGTCTCTTGAAGAAATCTACAATGGCCCAGGAAGCTACCGGCCAACAATCATTGATTTGCCAAACAATAGCCCCACCAGAATATCTTTTCCCATCACCTCTCCATTCTCTTCTCCAACATCTATAAGCATAACCAAGGCATTCAGCTTGCATTAATTGGGTGGCATAAATCCAAGAATCAAGATCTAATCCTTCGGTCTTAATATTTTCCATAACGTATAAAGCTAATCTTCTTTCAAATCCATCAGACCTATTATGATGATCGACTAAATAAGATTGTGGATAAAGTTCAGTAGGATCTGAAATACATGCTTCATAAGTTTTTCTTGATGGTAAAGCTTCCATACCAAATTCGGAAACAAATCTTCCCCCTAATTTATACCAATCTTGATATTTTTCTTGACTACCATGCCAAACATTCCATTGATGAATATCACCAATGGTTTTATCGGTAGTATCTTTACCACCCCAAGGAGATCCTGGATGATAAGGAACCGTACCAGAAGTATATTTAGCCACTAATTTAGGGAACACCACTTCATATAAAGTTCTAGCAGGGAATCCTGTATGGCTATAATCATCAGAAATTTCTTTTGGATCCCAATCAAGACCCATTTGTTCAGCTACTTGATAATCTTCATTATTCCCAGCAATTAAAGCTAATGAACAATAATTTCTTAATCTAATCATTTGAGATCTGACTTCTTCACTGACTAACTCAATGAATTGTTTATAACCAGGGAATTGTCCACAAGCAAACATTAAGTCATGCCAAATTAAAATCCCTAATCTATCACATTCTTGATAAAAGATATCTTGTTCATAATATCCACCTCCCCATACTCTAATCATATTTTGATTCCCATCAACCATGATTTGTAACCATTGAGTATAATCTTGATGAGTTAAACAAGTTTGAAATGAATGACTAGGAATCCAATTGGATCCACTGGAATAAACAGGGACATTATTAACTCTAAAATAAAAACTGGTTCCTGGTTGATCTTGGACTGGTTCTTGAACCAATTCAACCTTTCTAATCCCAATTTTCTTATCGATGCTTTGAATTTCTGAAGTTCCATCTAAAACCTTAACAGAAAAATCATATAAATAAGGATCTCCATGACTAAATGGGAACCAAAGGTTAGGATTTTTAATTGAAAATTTAGTAGAATTGATTCCTGATGATTCAACTTTGGTGTTGATAGTTTTAACAACTTTATTTGTATCGGGTTCTTTGATTTGAATCGATAACTCTACTGGCCCTTTAGTGTCAAGATCAGTTTGAATATCAAATGAAACTTCATTTAATGAATCATCAGTAAAATCATATTTCACATAAACATCGTTGACATAAGAATCATAAGAAATGAATTTAACTGGTCTATAAGGACCACAAGTCATAAATAAAGGACCCCAATCCCAACCATAATGATATTGAGCTTTTCTAATTTGCATTCTACTAGATTCTCCATTAAATCCTTTAGCTCTAAAATGTTTTTTTTCTAATTCTCTAGCAACGAATATAGCAGCTTTAAATACAATTCTCAATTCATTATCACCAGTCAAATTAAGATGATCATTAACGGTAGCTTTATATTGAACAAACATATTTTCAGTGGTTAAAACTTTATGATCATTAACATAAACATCAGCAAATGTATCTAAACCTTCAAAGATAAATTCATGAACTTTAGCATCGGGGTAATTGACCTTAAAGTTAGCTTTATATTCCCAATCTTTTTCACCGATCCATTGTAATGATTTTTCATTATCATCCATAAATGGATCAGGGATTTCACCATTAGCGTAAAGATCAGGATGAATTTCGGTGGTTTCAAAACCTTTTCTAGCGGGTTTCCAATCTTTGGTACCGACTTGTCTATAAGACCAATCTTTTAAAGTGATTTGATCCATTGTGTGATAACTGATTAAAATAACGTAAATATTTTTAAAAATCGGGGAGAATCTGGTAGATATTTATAAGGCATTTTGTGTCTGAAGTATGGGGAAAAAGAATTAATCAACTGTTCTCGATGTGGTAACAATTCCTTTAAAATCCCGTTGCTAACAATGAGGTCGCGGAGACGGAGGAGTTGACAAGAAAAAAAAAGGACTAATTAGGTGAATGGGGGAATCTGGGGAATCCTCCACCGGGTTGATAACGAGAGAGCTACTGTGTGTGTGTGTGTGTGTGTGTAATGCTCCCACCAAGGTTACGTAAATGTTTATTGTATGATCCATTGGTAAATTATATGCGTGGTATAATTTGTTTGTTGGGCTCCCCCACTCTTACTCAATTCCAACCGTCTTGTCAGAAACCATCCAGTCTCCAATCCATGTTCTCCCCCCCACTCTTCCACTGTTTACCTCTTTCATCCACTCTTCCACCATCCCATATTTATTAGAGATATAAGAGCCATTGACATCATTGGTAGTTGTTTCCTAATAGTCGTCGTTGGTACTGATATACATTCACATCCCGTGTCTGATATAACTATCCCTGTAGTGTCCTTGTGGTCCGTTCCTGCGGAATTTCCCCGTATCTCTCGGACATTGACACATTTTACGATCCCGTCTACAATAGGAGAACCGTCCCTCACCAGATGGTCGTCCCATATAGGACCAAATAGGATGGGGGTCGTCCATTGATGCCAGCGAATCATCCTTCATATATAGCTGTCAATTTCCCATTCATTCCTCACTTCCAGTCCCACCACTGTTCACCACTGTTCACACTCACTCACTTGGTGCTCACTCTTCAATTACAACTCTCTTACAACTTTATTACCTCATCAGTCAATCATGGGTAAAGGAATCTACTGGGATAAATTCTTAATGTTTGGTGACTCAATCACCCAAATGAGTTTCGATCAAGATAGAGGATTCGGGATGGGTGCCGCATTACAATCCAAATATATTAGAAAATTAGATCTTGTTGATAGAGGATTCGGAGGATATAATACCAATCATGCTAGAGTGATGTTACCCCATATTTTAGAAGCCGAATTAAGCAATAAGGGTAAATCTGATATTAAGCTTATGACGGTATTTTTTGGTACCAATGATGCGGTGAATACGGACTTACAAAATGTTTCATTATCAACATATCTTGATAATATGGAATTTATCATTAAGATGATTTTGAAAGAAGATATTAACGTGATAATCATTGGGCCTGGTTTACATGATACGGAAATGTTACTTTCAAGACCGGAATGTAATGATGCCATTGTTAACAATAAGACCTATAAACAATATAGTGAAGGATTGAAACAATTATGTGGGACTTATAAGGTTCCATTTTTAGATACTTGGACATTATTTCAAGTGAATAGTGGATATTCTGAATCAGAAATTCTTGATGAGAAGTTTGACTCGTTAGCGGAATTTTTAACTGATGGAATTCATTATACTCCTAAGGCGTATGAATTAATGTTCGAGGAGTTATTGAGACTTATTGGACAATGGTACCCAGAGAATTTACCAGACAATTTACCAATGAAATTTCTGGATTTATTTGAGATTGATCCGAAGAATATCGAGGGGACTGTCTTTGAACGGGTTAAATTTCAGTAGGGAAGGGGGGATAAGATTAGAGAGTATTTTATAGTATTAGAAGTTCTTAGATAGTAATAGATAGTCTTAGAGTAATGGGTAGTACGGGGTGGTCTTAGAGTACTGGATAGTACTGGATAGTACTGGATAGTAATAGATAGTCTTAGAGTAATGGGTAGTACGGGGTGGTCTTAGAGTACTGGATAGTACTGGAAAGTACTGGATAGTACTGGATGGTCTTAGAGTACTGGATAGTACTGAATAGTCTTAGAGTACTGTAGTACTGGTACATTGTTGCTATGGACACTCTTATAACCCTCATGTTGTGGCATCAGATGCTTCACTCCCTCTTCTTTTCCTATCATTTATATACAACTGTAATGACATACTTCGAACATCTCGAAATACCCAAAATACCACCGCCCCATCAAAATCATCATCTCGATCTCTAATAGCATTCGAATTTAAAAAATCTTGTACCTCATTATCTATAGTAATATATTCCAATTCTTCAAAATTACTATTAGGTCTTCTACTATAAAATTGTAACGTGAACGTAAACGTATCAAATTCCATCACATTATACAATTGTAATAATAATTTCGAAGTATAAATTTGACAATCAGCTACTACTGACCATCTACCAGCAATCTGTTCAGTAACTCTAAAATTACTTATAGCCATTCCTGAGATAAAATGATATAATCCCGGTACTGCAGTTAATGAGGTCATTTCTCCATATTCGGGATTAGTTACTGCTCTAGTATAATATGTTATCATTAACATATTATGTAAAATATGAAGAATAAATGCTTCTGGGGTCGCCAATAACGTATCTTTAACCACGATCAAATTCTTACTTAATTTAGCCGGAAATAATAACATATTAAATTCAAATCGAATTAATTCATCTCGTTTCTCTTCACTACTAATATTGGGTTCATCTATCAACCATACCAATTTATATAAGAAAATATTCACATTAACAAATTGATAATTAAACGCACTGATATCCATGGTTTTAAAGATTTCACAACATTTCTTAGAAATGGTTGGATCGGTAATCAATCTAGTTTCATTGAATAATGAATACCATGCATCAACACATAATGCTCCTGCTACTAAATTCAATGATATTGACTCATTATTATTCATTTTCTGACAATACAAGTCATTAAATGCTAATAAACTTTGTCGAACCACTTTCTTGGGAACTACTGATCGTTGTGGTAATAAGAAAAAACATGATAACTTTGTAGGATTCCATTCAATATGATTTTGGAAACTTTCATTCAAAATATCCAAGAAAAAATTGGCTGCTGGTTCTGGTAATCGATTATTTAA
Organism: Yamadazyma taylorii; assembly: GCA_030583035.1. Taxonomy (NCBI): domain Eukaryota; kingdom Fungi; phylum Ascomycota; class Pichiomycetes; order Serinales; family Debaryomycetaceae; genus Yamadazyma; species Yamadazyma taylorii. Next base: position 32,455 of record JAJMHJ010000031.1, on the reverse strand, counting down.
TGATGACACCGCTGCTATATTTATACAGCATTTAGAAAAGTTATCTAATTCTTCATCGAATACGTCAAGTGATAGAAATGGCGTGTAAGGTTCTATGTGGGTTAGATATGATTCTTTTAATGCATTTCTGGAATTGCTTTGGTATGGTTTAAGGCCATTTATTCCCAGGATGGAACCAGAACTATGGTTGGGGCCCGTGTTATTGCCTGAATTCATATCAAATCTAGGACTATCTACTCCACGAATATGTGTTGGAGTGGCAGTAGGTTTCAAGGAATCATCGATATTAGGGACAGATCCATGGCTACCACTACCAGACACACTGTTACCGGTACTATGGTCCTGAGGAGCATTAGCACCAGTACCACTCCCATTCCCACTCCCATTACCATTACCACTACCACCAATATCCACGTTCCCATGCATCCCATGTCCTACACCATGCCCATTACCCCATCCCAAAAACTCATCATTATGGTTCACACTCTTATTATATTCCTCCATCGCAAATGAATCAATCTGATCAAGAAATGTCCCAGTATAACTCGACAAGTTCTTGGAATTATTGGTTATGGATTCACTAATCTTGGCCTTGACATTATACGATTTAGGTAAACTGGTGGACTTGGTAACCTTAGTCTTATCTTTATCCTTATTGATAACCTTATGGTCAAATATACATTCACGGTTATGTTCCTTACAGCTTTCACATATGCTATTATTTCTCAATACCGTACACTTTATCTTTCTCTTCCTACAAAAATTACAGGCTTTTAATAATTTAAAAGTAGATCCTGAAAAGCTTGTCCCCGAGAAGTTTGATCCCGAGAAGTTTGTCCCCGAGAAATGTGATGATCCCAAAATGCCTGCTTTTTTCAGCTTATCCTTTGAGGGATTCTCTTTATCCATGGCGGTAACACGAGTTTTATGGGCTTGAGAAGGACTATTTGAACCGTTGGATTTTTTAGAACCTGTTGAACCATTGGTACCGTTAGTACCATTGGATCCACTAGCACCGTGTGATCCACCAGCAGGGTTTACTCCATTGGTGCCCCCCTGTGCAGTCGTCGGGGTGGAAATACTAGAAGTCCCACTGAAGTTTTGATCCTCTTCCAAAACTGTTTTTGGAGAAGGATCTGATGAATTCATTGTATTATATGACATTTCCCCACCACTGATTAATGTGCCTATAGGTACGGCCGAATTTGACATCTGATGACGAGACTGTCTCGTTCTATAAAGTTCTCTCTTGTGGAGGGTTGTGTTCTGATGAACGTAAAGGAGACGACGTGTTGTAAAATTGGTTTGAAATGGCTAGCTCAAACAAAGAGAGAAAGAGAGAGAGAGAGAGAAACAATTGATGGTGGTAAATCCACGCCATCCCCGGCCTCACAGTTGATGTCACTTGGGGGTGGGTGCGATGATGTGGATGCGATTGTGGGGTAAATACGAGACATTAGAGGTTATGGGTGGACTAAAGCCAGTGGTAATAAGATCTGTTCATCGGGGGCTTACGTGGTCACTCTAAGGCTTATAGTTTTTGGGCGGTGAACGACGCCGTAAAGGTATAAGGTTTAGGTCGATCTCGGTTGAGGCTCGAATGTTTAGGTTAGCATACATAGTTGAATCACCTCTTTCGTCCCACATTCCACGCCATACCGCGAACAGTTCGCTTCACTTGGCTTCCCAGCTCCCAGCCAAGCCCTCCCCAACGGCCTCCATTCGCAATGTCTCTCGTAAGAAGGTCGTAATATGGAATAATTTTCAAATAACCTTTAGCAAAGGTCATTGCTATAAAAGGACAAGGATCCATCCCACCCATGATTATTTTCTCTGGTATACAAAGCAACGGTATAGAACTAATACTATACTGACTTCACGTTCGAGTACTTGCTCCTCCTGCTCGTCCTCCTCCTGCTACTGCTGCTGCTGCTGCTACTGTCACATTTACTAATCCTCCTATCACTGTTCTCATCAGTGCTGCTCCCTGCAACTCCTTCCTATTTAGTGTTCTTTTTTCGCAACCATGGACCATAAGTGGTGGAAAGAAGCTTCCATCTACCAAATATGGCCTGCTTCCTATAAAGATTCCAATGGTGATGGAATCGGTGATATCCCCGGGATTCTTTCCAAATTAGATTATGTTAAAAATCTTGGAGTCGATATCATTTGGTTATCCCCCATGTATGATTCTCCTCAAGAAGATATGGGATATGATATTAGTGACTATAATAAAGTATATCCTCCTTATGGAACTTTAGAACATATGGATCAATTGATCAGTGGTTGTCATTCAAGAGGATTAAGATTGATCTTGGATTTGGTTATTAACCATACATCTGCAGACCATGAATGGTTTAAACAATCTAGATCCTCTAAAACTAATCCTAAAAGAGATTGGTATATTTGGAAACCTCCTCGGTATGATGACCAAGGTAATAGACACCCTCCTAATAACTGGGCATCATATTTCTCTGAAAGTGCTTGGGTATATGATGAATTAACCGAAGAATATTATTTAAGATTGTTTGCTAAACGACAACCAGATTTAAATTGGGAAAATGAGGAATGTAGAAAAGAGATTTATAAATCGGCTTTACTGTTTTGGTTTGAAAAAGGAATCGATGGATTTAGAATTGATACTGCTGGAATGTATTCCAAAGATCAAAGATTCTTAGATGCTCCTATTGTGTTCCCAGATTCAGAATATCAACCTTGTCAGCTCTATCATCAAAATGGTCCAAGAATTCATGAATTTCATCAAGAGATGTTTGCTAATGTTACTAGTAAATATGATGCTATGACCGTTGGTGAAGTGGGTCATTCTGAAGGGGATGAAATCTTGAAATATGTTAGTGCTAGCAGGAAAGAATTGAATATGATGTTCTTGTTTGATATGGTTGATTTGGGTACTGATCCTGATGATAGATTTAGATATCATGGATTTAAATTACCGGATTTTAAACAAACTATTGCTACCCAAAGTAATTTCATTCAAGGTACTGATGCTTGGACTACCGTATTTAATGAGAATCATGATCAACCAAGATCAATCACCAGATTTGGTAATGATGATCCTAAATATTTATTCAAGTCTGGTAAATTATTAGCTTTATTACAATCTAGTTTGAGTGGGACTTTATTTATTTATCAGGGACAAGAAATTGGGATGGTTAATGTTCCTAAAAGCTGGTCCATTGAAGAGTATCTTGATGTGAATTCCATTAACTATTATAACAAGTTGATTCAAAAATATGGTTCTGATTCTCCTAAAATCAATCAATTTATGGATGTTCTTAATCTAGTGGCTAGAGATCATGCTAGAACTCCAGTTCAATGGGATTCTAGTGATTTTGGTGGGTTTTCTACCTCAAAACCTTGGATGAGAGTTAATGATAATTATAAATCTATTAATGTAGCTTCTCAATTAGATGATCCCGATTCCCTTCTTAATTTCTGGAGAAAATGTCTTAAATTAAGAAAGACTTATAAAGAGTTATTGGTTTATGGAGATTTAGAGATTTTGGATTTCAATAATGTCGATACGATCACTTTGATTAAAAGACCTTCTGGGGTAAAATCTAATGCTGGAGGAATTTATGTGGTTTTAAACTTTTCTGTCAAAGAGATTGCTTTCAAACCATTAATTTCTAATCCTTTGGAATTGATCAATTCCAATGTTGATGAAATCTCCGATACTCTTGGTCCTTATGAAGGTAGAGTTTATAAAATCAACTAGCTACGGTTCTTGTTGTTATGTCAACGTTTTATCAAGGTCTTTATCATTTTATTTCGGGTATATATTTCATATGTATCAGTTAGTTCTTGAATATGCAATTCTTCAATCTACAGCTTTTGTCTATACCTTTTCGGTCCTCTTCTCTAGTACTCAATCATTTCTAAAAAAACGTTCCTAATGGTGGGGGTCCACTATATTCATCATTAATATCTTCAATAGTATCATTCAACCAAAACCCAACTAATACTACCATATATATCAACATTAAAATCACTCCTTTGAAATAGTTGGACTTCCCTTCGGCATAAATATATGTAAATAAATAAATGGAAATCAAGGTAGCAATAATATCCCATCTAGGGAAAACTAATGGGAAAATTTGCATGGGGTCTTTGAATCCTTTAACAATAGAATAAATAGCCAATACCGGAATTTGAATTAATACCACTTGCAAAGCATAAGCACTCCCAATTTCCATTGATAATGCAACGTTACCACCTAAAGCAAATGAAATAGCATTTAAAAATTCAGTAGTATTAGGGACTAATGCAAATACAGTTAATCCTAAAAATTTAGGATTGATGGAATAATCTTTTAAAACATCATCTACCACATCCACTAAAATTTCTGCTATAATGGCATAAAGTACAGTAGCTGTTAATAATATGATGGATGATTTTGATCTTGACCAATTAGGAGCGTCGTGTCCTGATCCTTCCCCATGTTCTTCTTCTTCGATTTTTAAACTCTTTAAACTGGCTCTTCTATTAGGAGTATGGGCTTCTGATGGTGGTAGTGTTGATCCCTTCCCTTTGACTGGTAATTTGGGATTTCTTTGCTTACTAACGTCAAGAGATGGTGAGGGTAATGCTGAAGAAATCAACGAACTAGTACCTTTTTTAGTCCCATCAGCTCCACTAGAATAAGCAGTATTTGTTGCAGTATTTGAAGCTTTAGAACCTCCAGGGGTTGGTGGCATTGAAGGATTTGACCTAGTATTATGACCTTGATCAAGACTAACAATACTTGGAGATCTTAATGACATGGTATCATCTTTCTTATGAGAATGATGCTCAGCAGATGTAGTAGCCCAAATTAAAGATGCATGAGTTCTTAACGTGAAAAGAATTCCACAAAAATATGCCAAAAGAAGAGCAACTGCCACCGTTAAAGAAAATGGTTTAATAACGCTATAATATAATTTATCCAATGCAAACGATGGTTGAACAAATCTACATTTAGCACAATCATCAGCAAATTCTTTACTAGCAGTAGTGATTTGACATTTAGTACATTGAATTTCATAAGCTCCATAGATTTGATAAAATAATGATGGAGCAAACATGGTAACCATTCCGAATAATAACATAGTAGATGATACTCCAGCAGATCTAGGATTATATCTTTGAGTCTTTCTTTTAACAGCTCCAGCACACATAGATAATCCTGGAAGAAGCAATACCCCTGCTAATACTGAACCAATCATCCCCCCTTCCACGATTTTAGATTTAGCTTGAGATAATGCCACACAATAAAGGAAAATTTCCACCACAGAAGAGAAAAATGCATTAATAAATGCCCCTACTCCCATAGATGATTGAGCAGAAATAGATGCCACTGCTTGACCAATGAAAAATGCCAATGGAATGGTCGAAAAAAGACATGCACAAAATAAAAATGCCGGTTCAGTTATAAATGTTTCAATGCCTAATTTAGATCTTAACACATAATTATCAAAAATCACAAACACCACTGCCAATAAAAGATTAATGAAAAACACATTAGTCCCATCTAAAGTATACTTATAATAGTGCCATCCACTACATCTATAGGTACATAAAAGAATCAGTTGATTCTTCCGTTTACGTTGCTCAGCTTCAGTTCTTTGGGCCGTATAATAAGATTTTTCATCTTCAAAATGTAATGCTAAAGGATGGCGTCTTAAATGAGCACATAAAAGACTAGTAACATTAGTCATAGGAATGGTGAATACGATCAACCAACAAATCACTCCAACTGCATAACATGCTGGTTGTAAGATTCCATAAAAGATTAAATAGAACACAATCCTTGACCACGTCCATCTACCTCTACCAAAAAATCGAACTTTAATATCATTTCTACCAGAATCCTCATCTTCATTTAAAAATTCATCATGTTCATTATTATCACCATTTCCATCCTCATGTTCATTGTTCAAAAATGTATAAGAATCCCGTAAAGGTCTCCCTTTATGATCTTTAATAAGTGGTCTAGATTCATTCGAATTAGTATACCGTCTAGGAGGAGCAAAGAATAATCTCCCTTCTCCTTCATTTCTCCATCTTTGAAATTCATTAATTGATGAGCCATAAATATCGTCTTCTTCTAAATAATTTTCATCTTTATTCAATAAAACAAATTTCCCAAATGGGTACAACCAATATCTACTTAAATTGAAAATTAGTTTGAAATAAGGTCTCAGAGATTTCTTAACTCCAAACCCAGTGGCTACTAATAACATGATTGCACACATCATGCAAATAGCCCAAAGCATAAGTCCAAAAGTACATGTCCAAATGAAATTGGTTAGATAAACTCCCCAAAATATCCCTCTTAATCTATTGGCATTATAGTCATGGATATCTTCCTCGGCTCTGGTAGCTACTGATCTTTTCTTTTTATATAAGGAGGGTTTCCATATTTTAATCCCAAATGGATGAGTAGAATTAATAGCATCTTGTCTTTCTCTTAAATTTAATGATTCAATAGTTTCCGATGATGATGATGAACCCACTGAAGCATTATCGTCATTAACATCATCGCCATCTTCATCATCTTCTTCTTCTCCTCCTCCTCCTCCGGCCCCTCCTCCAGTCTGAGACTCGCTATCCTCATCAATCAATGGCGTATTAACCACGTTTGCTGGTGTATTCTCTCCATCTAAATTTTCCAATGCCTTTAAATTCTCTTCGGCTGAAAGTAAATGTTTTTTAATACTTGACTCGATTTCAGAGTCTGCATTACCACTAGAACTATTTTGTAAAGCTTCATCAATTTTGGAAATATCAGGGAAATAGCTGCCATCGTTCGGTAATTCCCGTTTGGACTTCTTAAGGTATAATGCTTTCAAAGCAGCATTGTATCCTTCAAGGTATTCTCTTTCAGACTTGGTTTTTGGGGTATAAAACTCTTTCAATTGATCATCGGTCAAATCTTCAACATTGACATCTTTAATATCATCATCTACTGAGAATACCAATTTATTGTGACCGGATGACAATCTCTTCAAATGAGGTTTTGACTTTTTTCTTAATTTCTGGGAGCTTTTGGCTCTTGCTGGTGGTGATAAAATTGGCCCCGGCAAGGATGAAACATTGGAAGTATTGGACTTTGTTCCTTCCAATTCATTAGCAGGTGGTGATACGAGGCCAGTGGATGAACCATTGTTAGGGTGTGATGGTTGTGAATCCAGGACCAGCGGTCCTGTAGGTCTCTTATTCCTCCGGTTCTCAGACATCTGATTAGACCCTTAAATTCAGCAATTGATGTACTCTTGAACTGAATGGTAAATATAAACCCCTAATCTCGTCTATCTGGTTTTACAGGAAAATAATTAGTGCGGGCCACTCTGCGACATCACAGGGCCCACGGAGCTGCGGCCTTATAACTGAGATAGGAAAGAGGGTAAGAGTAGGGTGAGAGCGTAGGGTGAGAGCGTACTAGATAATAGGGTCTATCTCCTATGGTATCTCGTGTATATCATTAGTTCTATATAATCAATTCTATACATATAATCAATTCTATACATACAATCAAGGTGTCTTGGACTTCACTGAGCATTCAATCATTATGTATTCTAACTCCCTAATCTATGTCCCTTACCCTTAAAAGCATTATTACCAAACCATCCAGTAGTGGTTGCAGAAGTCACCGAATCATCTGCAACATTTCCCCCCTTACCTCTAAAACTACTAGGATCAGGTTTTCTCTCATTAACCGGATAATCCAACTGTTTATATAACCATAATGGAGCTCTTAAATATCCTTTATCAAAGATAGAATCAGTGATAATGTCATCAGTAGTTGACTTAACTCGAATAGTTCCAACCTTATTAACCTGATTGTTTCTAGGATAAAATTGAGGATAAAATTGGGGGAATAAATTATAAATCGGAAGAGTTCCCGATTGCATACATTGATATAAATATCCACCCACAATCCCAATAAAGCTATCAAAACATGCCCAATATCCTTCTACGATCAACTTAAAGAACAAATTGAATAATGGCAAATGATATCCTTTGATCGGTAAAATCCCTGCAAAATTAATGGTGGAATTCTTATTCTCTCTTGACCAAATATAGGTAATACATGATAACATCATTGAGTGATGACGGGGCATATAGGCCATGTCAAAATAGTTATATAACAAAGTTATTATCAATATGATGGTACCAGTAACAAAAGAAAACCAAAGACAATCGGGGAAACTCCCTCTAAATTTAATTCTTTCCACATGATTAGCAAAAGTATAAAAGAAGTAAATATCCATGATAGCACCAAATGGAGACCCTGGGATTCCTGCTGGTAGTAAAAAGCATGAAAAACATCTATAACATTGTAATATGGCCCCTAGTAGGGCTGTCAATCCATCAAATATAAACGGTCTTCCGGTAATGATTAGTTTAACATAAGAATATCCACTAACGAAAAACCATAAATTGCATCGCAATTGATCGGGCCGGATTATATTTAAGGCATTCCCAAGACATACTGCCACTGTAGACATGGTGAAGAATCGGGTCACCGGTGGGATGTTTCGAATACTCTCTGCTAATGGTTGAGTATCCATGATTAAAATGACAATGGGTTGATTTGGGAGTGGGGTGTGGATTGTTTAAGGTGGCTTCTTTTTCAACACTGATGCGCAAATTCACTTGGTAAAACCTGAGAGTTGATGTCGTGTGAGCACCGCCATATTCTGGTTCTTGTCAGTGTTTGAGATTCGCATTTTCCGGTTAGGTTTATTCACATCGCAGCCATTGGAAAATATCCTATATTCATTCAACCCATTATGAAATTAGTCCGGTTCTTAATGAGTTTACCCAACTCAACCAATCAGCCAGTCACGGTTGAATTGAAAAATGGGAACTCTGTTAATGGTCAAATATTATCGTGTTCACCTGCCATGAATCTTTCATTGAAAAATATTAAACTTATTCAACCTCATCAAGATCCACAATTATTACAGTTTATGAATATTAGAGGGAATCAGATTCGACAAATCTTGTTGCCAGAAGACTTGAATATTGATAGTGTGATGGCTAAGAGTGTGGTAAAGATTAAGGGACAAGGGGCTGGAGCCCGGGTGGCTAAGAAGCCTACATTTAGAAGAAAGGGGATATAAAGAGAGTACACTAGGGTAGTCAGAGCATCAGGAAAGCATAAGTAGAGTATGTAATAAAATCAATGAAATAGAAGCATAAGTAGAGTATGTAATAAAATCAATGTACAATAAAGAAGGACTAGTGAGGGTATAGGGTGTAGGGTGAGGGCCAGTATGGATTTGTATATGCCAGTAATCTCTACCTCTCTACCTCTCTCTACTCTCTACCTCTCACTCCCATTCTCTGTCACTCACTCCAACTCTACCACTCTCCCTACTCTTTCCCTCTCCCTACTCTTTCCCTCTCCCTACTCTTTCCCTCTCCCTACTCTTTCCCTCCTGCTCCTATATCGTATATATTCAATAGCCTCCTATTTACATAGCTCCCTATTTACATGTCCCCTCTCATACCTCAACATCTACCACCAAGTTCTCTTCTCAGATTCTCTCTTCTTAAGTTGTCTTCTATATCTTGGTCTAGCTTCAACAATAGTCTTGTCCATATTCTCAATAGCTTCTTGTCTAGCTTGTAATTTTTCATCGAGATTTCTTTCCCATTTATGTTTCTTATGATTTAATACTCCCTTCATCCAATTCTTATTATAATATTTATCTTCAAAAAATCTCTTGGGTAATGGAGGTAACAAATCATGGATTCCAAACTTATATGCTAATTTATATAAATCGGCTTGTCTTCTTAAAGAATATTTAGCTTCATGCCATTTTCCTGATTCGGGATTTTTATTTGGTAAAAATGGATTACTGGTGGGATTATCTATGGTGCTGGGTTTGTCAGAATATTTGACAAATGGTCTTGGTGGGTACTTTATAAAGAAACTATGAAGTTTCTGTGGGAGTTTGGAGAATGCTTCTTTAGCTGTTAATGACATGTTAGGATAGTAATGCTAGTTAAAGATTTTTTTTTTCACGGTTTTTTCTCACGGTTTGAGAAAGAAAAAAAAAACTCCATTGAGATTTCAATGGTTGGTCGTGTCTATGCTCGATTTTATCTAATCTGTTAAAGCAGTTATAATTCCTAATTCATAATTCTACTTCGATTTCAATTTCAACATTTAATTTTGTATTAAAAGACTTATCTATACAATTTATTAAGGTATCTCATTAACTCATAGTCAAAAAACTGCTTATTACATGCTCAACATTCAACCAAATTAACTTTTGCAGGACCCTTATTCAGGACCATCAATAATACACTTGATACAATTAGACCCAGCAGCCACAGTTTCATAAGCTTTAATCCCATCCTTGAATGAAAATCTATGAGTGATCAATTTTTCATAATCAATGGTAGGATTACCAGATCTATAATTCTTTTCTAATAAAGCTACTGAAGTTTTATAATCATTATAACTGTATCTGAAAGATCCAAATAAGGTTAATTCTTTAGAAGCAAGTTCAGTGATTGGGAATTTAACAGGAGCTGGAGCATTACCAATTTGAACAAATCTTCCCCCAGCTTTTAAAACTTTAACTCCAGAATTTATACATGGTTCAGCTCCAGTACATTCTAATACTACGGTTGGAACTTTACCAATTTTTTCAATTAATTTGCTATCATCACCTTCAGATTTGGAATTAAAAGTTTGAGTAGCAGCACCAATATCGATAGCAGTTTGTAATTTAGAATCAAAAATATCAACTACAGTAACTGAACTAGCTCCAAATAAGGTAGCAACACTAGCAGCTAATAATCCCACTGGTCCAGCTCCATAAACCACTACATCATCCCCAAACTTAACATCTGCTAATTTAGAAGCATGAACTCCTACACTTAATGGTTCCACTAAAGCACCTAATTCTAATGATACAGTTTCTGGTAATTTAACCAAAAAGTCTTCTGGACATTTGTAGTATTTACATAAAGTTCCAGGAGGATTTGGTACTCCTTCAGGTGCTGGTGTAGCAGCAAAACACATACATGGACATAAATTATAATGTCCACTTTTATATTCATCACTAAATCTTGATGGAACACCTGGTTCAATAGCAACTCTATCCCCGGCTTTAAAATCAGTCACGGCTTTTCCTACCTTACTAATAACCCCAGCGGATTCATGTCCCATAACCATTGGTTTAAGTAATTTGAAATTTCCAATTCCTCCATGAAGCATATAATGAATATCACTACCACAGATCCCAGTTTTCTTTACTTCAACAATGACATCATGTTCATCTGAGATCTCTGGGGCTTCAAATTCTTGGAATGAAAGATCTTTGACCTTGTTTAATACTAATGATGGATTACTGACCATATTGACTAGTTGATTTTTACTATTGATAAACAAAAAAAAAAAAATCTTTCGACAATTTTCAGTTGGATCTCAGCCAATATTTATAGTTGAATTTTCTCCGGAAAATTATCCGCGACCCCCAAGATTCAGACAACTCCGAAATGTGCAGTTTTGGTAATAGGGCGTGGGGTAACAATAAAACATTGGACGGGGCAGGGATCTGGGCCAGTGCCAGTGCCAGTGCCGATGCCGGTGCCAGAGGAGGCTGGGTTAGGAGTGCTGCTGTTGGATATTGGATCTACTATTGATCTAGTGTTGGTGGGTTCATCGTTGGTCCAGTGTTGGTGGGTCCACTGGTGATCCCCAGAGTTCATGAGCCCACTGTTTGTCCGGTGCTAGTGGGTCCAGCAAAAACGAGAACTGAGGGACCTGGTCTCGACCGAGCTAGTGAGGGGGGTGCTGTGGGACCCGCGATGGTTACCTGTGGGCATTTGTCTTGTAGTTTCCTAGTTTGCAACTTCGCGCACCTTCGCGCATCTTTATGCACCTTTGCGCATAAATTATTATGGCTGCTAAAGAAATCCTATTTGTACATTTATATAAGTATTAATATATTTCATTAATGAACCATTCAAACTCTACTAGCTCGAACAAAGCTGAAATGGTATCAGACTCCAATCAAGTATCGGATACTGAAAAAATTCTAGATATTGAAGAAGAACGTAAAAGACGGGCATCATCCCAATTACCCAAAGAAGCTGATAAAGATAAGTTCCAAAGACGCATGGAACCAGAAACATCTAATAGACATAATTCTTCAGCAATTGAAGTTGTTTTAAACAATGGTATCCAAACTCAGGTGGATACCATCCTGTCAGAGCAACGTGTACGTGCAGAGTCGTCAAATATCAAGCACCACGAACCAGGAATCATCCAACAAAAGGAAAACATCATCCAACACCAGGAAAACATCATCCAGCACCAGGAAAACATAATCCAACACGAGGAAAACATCAAACAACACGAGGAAAACATCAAACAACACGAGGAAAACATCAAACAACACGAGGAAACTATCACACAACACGAGGAAACCATCACACAACACGAGGAAACCATCACACAACACGAGGAAACCATCACACAACACGAGGAAACCATCACACAACAGGAGGAAAAGATCAACCAGCACCAATTAGAAATCAAGTACTGCAAATTAAAAATTAAAGAGGTAGAGGGTCAAAGAGATGACAGTCTAAAGGAGCTGTTTTATAGACTCTCTAAAACCTCAATTTTGGAGCCGGGCTGTGGTTTTACCACTAAAACTATAGATGAATTTATTGAAAAGGCTATGAATCCAGATATGACCATGATTGAAGAAAAACTGAAATCCGGAAGGGAATCTGTCGTCAATTACGTTTTAGGGGTTGGATGTGATAAAATGATGCATTTCTTAACATCCATGTTACCGTATGATTCTCCTAAGTTACTGATACCTGGAGTTTGGTCCAAAATTATCAAGTTTTTGATCCAAGTCTGTTTCGTCCCATTTGAGTTGGAGAATTTCAACCGTTCATATACCCCACATATTGGAACCAAAAACGAAGCAACAGAAAAATATATAGTTGACTTCTTAGATGTTGGTAATTTGAATTTAAGTCTTGATAAATTATTCAAATTAGTAGACAATGCCAACCGTCTAACCTTCATTATATTTATACAAATATTTTCAGTGGATCCCATACATGAACGGATGAAGGAAAAAAGATTGTCGAGGACCTACGCTAATTTCTTTGATAAAATTATATACTTTCTCCAGCACATTGGTATCAAAGAATTACAGGGTGCCGAACAAGAAAGAATTAAAGTAAGATGCAGTGATAACCCTTCAAAGTTTCTGAAAATCTTTCCTGACTATACTCTAATTGAAGGTAGAGATCGTGTTTTGGTTGGTGATTTTAAAACCGGAAATCTAATAAACTGGCCGATGATCATAGATGGAGAACCGGTTTCTCCTAGTTTTAATAAATTTTTAAAGGACCCCATGAATGATGCTTCGTGTTATATGTTGTCTGCAAACTGCCCTCATGGATTTATAGCTGCAAGTGATGGATTTATAGGGTTCGAAATCGATCTCGAAACTATTGAACAGAAGATATTACCCACCAAAGATACGGACCAAAAGCTGTATGAGTTACCCATAAAACCTTTTATGGCAATTCCCAGTGATATGAACTCTAACCTTTCCATGTTGGGGTCGATTTTGGCATATTTCCTTTATTCGATTGAAGACGTAACCGTTAAGAATCAAAAGATGAGAGATCTCCGGTTGAGAGATTATTATTATTCATCTAAAACCAGAAGATTCAAGTCTCTTGTTCCTAAGAATCCATCTACTGCTGGAACTGATGGACATCCAAAGCACAGCTTTGAAAACAAAACACCAGTTGTTCATTTAGATCAGGAGGAAGTTGAATTCATCCATGGTGGCTCCGAGGTTCCTTTTTATATTCTAGTGGTGCCAGCTCATCCATTCAAACAATTCATTCCTTCAACTATAAACTCCGAGGATTTAGTGGTTGTTAAAGTGTTTGATCCAATTATCAACGAACAATTTTGGGAGGATTGTGTTATCCCCTTTAATATGCCTCCTAGTTTAAAGTGTACACCAGCCAAAGGAGTGGAGAGGTCATATAACCGGGAAAGGTCTTACATAAAAAGACTACGCAAAGATAAACGGTTCAATAACTGTTATATTAACCACAGTAGGCTAATAGTTGATTTGTGTTTATGTCCAGGAAAGCATCTTCATGGGAAAGTAGCTTTGAGTAGATATATTGAATCCATACCTTTACCTGGGGATGATAAGATGTATAAGCAACTTGAAGAGCAGATCTCGGTGATTCATGATCATAAAATTAGCCATAATGATATTGCTGAAAGGAATATATTATATGATGAGGATGAAAGGCTCTTTATTATTGACTTTGGAGAGGCTCTGGAACTTAATGAACATGTGGCAGAATGGGATTTTGAAGGTGTTGCTCGTATAAAGGAAGAGATGGAAGAGATGGAAGAGATGGAAGAGATGGAAGAGATGGAAGAGTCTAGGTAGAGTTCGGGCTGCATGTGGGTAATGTATAGTAACGCATAGGTAGCGTATAGGTAATGTATAGGCAACGTAGGTAACGTTCGCTTAAGTAGTGCCCCACGTCAGAACGCAGCCATAGACTGGTGCAGTGATCTCTGGATGAGGGTAAGGCCTGTCAATGGAATGGTCGAGATATTTAAGGGTATGGAATGGTTTAGAGATAGGAAAAGTATGAAATGGTCCGGTAAAGTGAAGTAGGGTGAGTGGTGCCTGGTCTTGGTGTCTGGTGAGTGGTCTTTGGTCTTTGGTCTTGGTCTTTGGTCTTGGTCTTTGGTCTTGGTCTTTGGTCTTGGTCTTTGGTCTTGGTGTCTTGTCAGTGCCGGTCAGTGATACTACACCCCTTTACACCCTAACTGTTGTGTTTACCAGTCTTACCCACCATCACCATCAATCCCATTTCCCACCCCTCTCCCTCCACCAATCCACTAATGAATCGTTTCTAATATATTTTACTATTTATGCATTCTACATCTCCTTAGCTTATTTAGCAACAGTTTGTAAAGCTTCTAAGACTTCTAATTCAATGTTAGCTTCAGCAGCTACGACTTCATCGGAAGAACCAGCTCTTTTTTGGGCATCAGCAATTAAATTTTTAACTTCATTAGCATCAAATTGATCTGGTTTAAAAGCTTCAATGGCACTTATAGTTAATTTATTACCAGGTTGGACGGTGGCTAAACCTCCACTAACGAAATATTGTTCGGTTTCTCCTCCTTTGGAGATTATTTCTAATAATCCTGGTCTTAATTGTTCGACGACTGGAATATGATTGGCTAAAATCCCTAAATCTCCATTAACTGATGGTAAATTAACTTGTTCAACTTCACTTTCGGTATATAAAGTTTGATGAGGTAAAGCTAATGATAATTTCAAAGCTTCGGAACCAGCTTCGGTGGCATAAGTTCTTCTAGCTACTTGAGCTGATTGTCTAGCAACTTGACGTAATGTTTGTCTGAACATATTTGAGGTCTGTTGGGATACAAGTTGTTGAAACTTTTCGGCTTTGAGATTTTTTTTTTTCTTCATTGAAGGTGCGACAGGATTGAATTTTTATTGG
This sequence comes from Yamadazyma taylorii, assembly GCA_030583035.1. Classification (NCBI taxonomy): domain Eukaryota; kingdom Fungi; phylum Ascomycota; class Pichiomycetes; order Serinales; family Debaryomycetaceae; genus Yamadazyma; species Yamadazyma taylorii. Next base: position 16,888 of record JAJMHJ010000031.1, on the reverse strand, counting down.
TTCATGTTGCATTCCTAAATAGGAAGGGTGTGGGAATTTCGCGGGGGTTCTGTTGGTTATGTAGTTAGGCTACATAGTTAGGTTACCTAGTTAGGTTACATAGTTAGTGGTAGAGGTATGGTTAAATGCTTATATTGTACAATTACATAAGATAACTATGACATACCAGATCTATTTGTCTCGTCTCGTCTCTCTACCTCCCCCTCTACCTCCCTCTACCTCTCAATCATTGCCTGCAAATTGATTCAAAAAATTATCCACATCAAAATCATCATTATTGTTCCCTTGGTTATTCGTCTCATCTTCTTGATCCAATAAGCTCATATTCAATCCATCGAATATCAGATCATTGTTCCCTAACACATTGTTAATACCTAAATCTAACCCATTATCATTATTATCATTAGCTCCAAGGTTTTGTCCATCTCCTCCGTCATTCATTTGATCTCCGTTCATTTGATCTCCGTTCATTTGATCTCCATTCATTTGATTGCCGTTGCCCATGTTATCATTATTGGAATTGGCTGGGAATGTGTTCATGTCAGGGTAATCAATAGACGATAAGATATCGGCTGGATTTGGTATATCGTTATTGTTGTTGGGGTTGTTGTTGTTGCTGTTGCTGTTGTTGCTGTTACTGTCGTTGTTACTGTTGTTGTTGTTATCATTGCTGTTCTCTTGACCATTCTTATCCATAACTTCATTAATATTGAAATCAAATCCTGGCGATATGAAATCATTAAATAAATCTTGATTATTTGAAGATTGTCCTTGAGATTGTGATTGTTGCTGACTGTCAAGTTGAGCCTTCTCTCGTTCTTGTTGTTCCTTCTCTTGTTGCTCCTTACGTTTCTTTTCATCCTCTTCTGCTTTCACCCTCTTTTCTTCTTCTTCTTCTGCTGCTGCTTGTTGTCGTTTTTGTTCCTCTAACTTCTTTCGTTCTTCTTCTTCCTTCTTCCGTTCTTCTTCTTTCAATTTCATCTCTGCTTGTTTCTGACGGCCTTCTAACATCTTTTCAACGCACCATCTGGTGTCATTAAACTTAGATACCGTGTCGTCCAAAATATCATCAAATTTCCCAATACTATTTCCTAATTGTGCTGTAACTACTGGGGGAATCATTTGGTTATTACTACCGGTCACCAAGTTACTTTGCCGCTTGTTCTTATTGATGATCTCGAAAATGTATCCTGACGACCTTAGGATATCGTTCAATGAGTCGGTTAATCGGGTTTCTAAATTCATATTTCCCTATATCCTTGAATAGTTTAGTTGTAATCGTGAGCAGATACCCTGGTGTAGGATTTCTGTATCAAGAAATTTTGCAGTGCGATTTTAGTATGCGCGTCACGTGAGATCTTTAATATCCTTCCACTCCTCGTCTGGTCCCTCTTTCTCAACCGTGCAACTTGCAAAAACGCCAGACGCGAAATCGACTTAAATATTTACTAGACATCTAACATCCTAAAACATTTACTATACTATTTTAAGGTGGTGATACTAAATCTTTCTTGAACACTTCCATTCCTTTCCTTTCCATTCCTTTCCTTACATTTCAATTCTCATTTGCTTATTCATATACCTAAGCTTTTTTGTTGCTGTGTCTGGTTAACTTTTGCTCCATTCGTTCTTTTATTGCAAACCTACTGCTCGATCCACGAACACGTCTTTTATTTAAACTTTGTTTTCATCTCCCACTTTTAAATAATCATGGAAAGCTTGAAAGCAGGACCTTTGGCTCCAGTATGGATGGCCGCTAACTATGAAAAGAAATTGACCAAACAACAGTTCTTAAGTACCAATATTGTAACCTCTACTGGGTTATTAAATACTCCTATAAATACTTCATCAGAGAACATCACTTTAAGATTATCAGGACAATTGCTTTTGGGAATCGTTAGAATTTACTCCAGAAAGACTAAATATCTATTAGATGATGTGAACGACATTCTTTATAAATTGAAGAATTCTTTCAAATTTGCTAGTGGTGGGGTTTTATTAGGAAGTGAATCTAATGGTATGAACTCCAATTCTACCTCCATTGGAAATACTGGTGGTACCAAACAAAATCAGAAGAATATTCTTCATAATGTTAATAACATCATCTTACAAGATCAAGTGACTGGACCTGATTTGTTATATCAAGAAGATCTTGATCTTGATGTTAATCTTGGAACCGATCAATCTATTGGTGAACAAGGGGCTTCATTATTTACTCAATCGCGTAATAATCTTCAAGTTCGTAATGAATCTCATGATTTTGATCAATCAATTGAATTAGGAAGATTTGATCATTTTGATCATTTTGATCATTTTGATGATACTGGTGATAATGGGGCTGATATTGATTTTGATTTAGATTTTGATAATAATAATGATGATGATATTAACATTAATAATAATAACAATATTAATAATAATAATGATAATGGTGAATTTAATGATTCAATCGAAGTAGGGAGAAACGCTCAAACTGGTTCTATCAATCCAGATGTTTCTTTATTGGATATTAATGATACTTCTAAAGAAATCAATTTGGGTATTGATGCACCATTAGAAACCATTGATGACAATGATCCTAATGATCCTAATTCTCCTGCTCAAGTAGATGAACCTTTAACTCCACCATCAACTGATAACCATCTTGTTAATAGACAACCTCGTAAGAAATTGGTAGGTATCACTGAAGAAGGAACATTGAAAACTAATAAAAGAAAACTTCAAATAGATTCAGATACTGATTTAGAAGAAGGTATAACCATTGAAGAATTAAAAAGACTTCAATCTTTACAATTAGAAGAAAATTGGAGACAAAATTCTTATACATTTAAATTATCAGAGAGAGAAAAATTACAATTGATTCAAGAATTAACTGAACCAGCCGGATTTAAAAAGAGAAAACTTTGGGATTTAAATACTGAATTATCACAAATATGCCAAAGAATATCTACACAAGAACAAAGAAATGAAGCTAATAATGATAATGATACCTTTAATGACTACAATTTTGATCAAGATCAATCTCATGCTTTTGATGATTTAAACTTTGATCTTTCCCTTCCTGATCTTGCAGAAGAAGACCCAGAAAATATTAATAATAATTATGAGCATGAACATTATTATGATAACGATGATGATAATGGCAATAATGATCCATTGAATTCGTCTCAAGATTCAGATATTGCCACCTCAACAAAGACCGTAGCAGAAATAATTAAACATGAAAATAATAATCCTATCGATTTTCAAACCATCATTTCTAAAGATACTTCAACATCTGATTCCTTACCTTTAGGAACCAATAGAAGAGGAAATCAAAATATGTTAAATATGAAAAAAGAAGCATCTAAATGCTTTTTTGAATTGTTGGTATTAGCAAGTCGTGATTGTATTACAATTGATCAAACTCCTGGTGATTCCATGACTGATATTGGTAAAGATATTAATGTTACTGCTAAAGACAGACTTTTTTCTAGCTTTGTATAGATCTAGCTCCGTCTATATAAATCTAGATCCATCTATATAAATCTTATTCTCATGTATATTAGACTTTAATGAATATATTCTAAACACATATTCCAGTTAAATAATATTATGGATTGAATCCTGGACTTGATAATCTCTTAATCTATTATCATCTAATGTGAATATTGATATTTTCCCATCGCTGAACCCTAAATAAATGGTTTCACCAATAAAATCAAATTTCCCATTTACAGGATGACTGGTTGATTTGATTTGTACAGAACAAATTGGTTTTCTTATATGTTTATTCAAATCCCAAAAATCAACTGTGGTAATTAATAAATCATTTAACTCGTCAAATAGGCCAAAACTTATGAATTGAAATTGATATTTGGGTCTTTTGATAATTCCTAGTACCATATAAGTTGTAGATAATGTCAATATTTCATTATGAGGATCAAATAAATGAATATTACAATCAAAGCTGGTGGTGGCTAAAATTGATATATTATGTTTGGTACCAATATGATTGAAAGAAGCAATGGCTTTAGTTTTGATATTTGAAGTGACATAGCCAGTATTAGGATCATTATTTAAGTAATGAATAGTTCTAGTAGCAGTACCAATGATTAAGGAATTTAAGTAATTATGACGTTGTATAGAATTATCCAAATCTTTTACTACTATGGCATGTTGGATAGATTTATACTTTTGACCTAATAATCCTATTGAATCATCATCAGAATCTTCTAGATCGTTAGGAATCTTTATGGGGTCATACTTGGGATGCTCTAAGAAATTAACTGACCATATATTGATAAGACCATCTAGACAAGTGGTTAAGAACATATTGGGTTCAGATTCAAATTGACATATTGAAGTAATGATATTCTTATGTAATGACTTATTGGTATAACTATTAGGACTAATCAAATGAGGAAGTATTATTGCTTCATTATTACTATCTGATACTTCCCATACTACGATTCTACCATTTTGCAACCCTCCTATGATCTTCCCATTATCAAATATATTGAATTTAATCAGACTGATAGCTGTTAAACATGCAAGGAAATATGTGGGGATGATTTTATTATTGATGGTTCTGAAAATCACCGCAAATCCTGGATATTCTCCTTCTTTGGTTGAATTGAAACTCACGATAAATTCTCCTGACTTTGATGATACGTCAAATAACACTGGAGTTCTTGATTTAAACGGTAAAATCTCATTCACCACATACATGGGATCGGAATCTTTATCGATATTATACTTTGATTGAGAATTTGCATCAATTCCACTAGTTGCAAAAACCTCATGCAATAATCGCATAGACTCTTGAAGCAGTTGATTTAATGCCTGTTCATTGAATAGGGTATCTAATGGTAAGATTTCTGGAGGTGGTACGGATGATTGTTGTTTAGTTGATGGTTTGATGGTTTGGGTGTTAGGATGTGGTTCTGTTACTTTCCTGGTCACTTTATCGGTTTGAATTCCTTTACTGAACCGATTCACCTCAGAGAATTGAACTACTGAAGGGGGGTTTCTGGAACTATAGCTGGTTACTTTATCTGATAATGTTTGTATTGAAGCATCAATTTTGACTACTGGGTTTGAGTCTGGGTTTAGACTTTGGTTTAGACTTTGGTTTAGACCTGATCGTTGATCTGGGCCTGTGTCTGTGTCTGCCAGGGTATGGGAATGGGAATTCACGGTATTATCATTTGAACTATTCAATCTCTTCTTCCTCAATTCCTCTAGTCGTTGTCTTTTCTGTTCCAATATCGACTGTCTATCCATTATGGTAGTCACAAGTAGAAATGTCTATGGTATTAATTCACACTTTTCAAGCATCGCGTTCGCGTGCGAGTAGAACAATTGTAAGCAGAGCTAACACTGAATTCAGATAACAAGATATTACAACAACAGATGGAAGTTGAAGATATCCTTAGGAACTTTGACCAAGAAGTCCAGAGCCATGGTGGTAAGCCAGATGCTGACTTGTATACTTCATTAACCCATGCTATGTTAAATGAAAGAATGGCCCCAGAATTATTACCCTATCAAGGAGACCTTTTGACAGAAGTTTTGGACAAAATCACCAACCAACAACAATTTTTACTTGATTCTCATGAATATGGAGATGTTAATATTGACACAGGGATAATAACAAGTGATTTCAAACTACAGTTAATGATTGTAGAGACGGATATTGAACGGTTGAATTATCTTGTTCGATTATATTTCAGAGTACGATTATCAAAGATTGAAAATTTCACCATTTTTTATATGAGATTAACGTCAGAAGAAGGAGATCAAAAAACGAGTTTATTATCTAAACAAGAAGAAGAGTATCTTTATAAATATTTGAATATTTTACAAACCCTATTTAACAATTCAACCTTGAAAAAAGTCCCTACTGAATTATCATATTTAGATGATCAAAATGGAGATTTATCAATGGTAGTTAGTCCTGATGTAGATGAATTGGTATTTGTAAAAGTGGAAACTTCTAAGGAAATAACCATTCAATATGAAGATGATGAAATGATTTTAACTAAAGATGGGATCTATGTGGTTAAATATAGTCTTATAAGTAAGTATGTAGAAATCGGTGATATCCGATTGATATAGTAATAATAGTAATAATGGTAATAATAGTAATAATAGTAATATTAATAACTTAACATATAGTTTCATTACAACCACCAGGACACTCGATATTTTCGTCATCTATAAACCATTCTCTAAGACATCCAAAATGACCTCTATGACCACATTTTAATCCAACAACCACATTAAGTCCTTTACAAGGTTCATTACAATAAATACAATTCAGAACTTTAGCTTTACATTTTTCACAGAACCAAAATCCAAATTGATTGATTTCTCCCTTTTTATACTTCATTTTAGTTTCCTCGTTAACAATTAATTCATTACAACGTTCACAATAAAATTTCAAATTATCACTATTATATAATAACATCAACTTCTCTTGTAATTCTATAGGAACAATATTAAGAATATTAGTAGCATTAACGAATAATCGTTTTTTATGAAGAATTTCAATATAGAGTGATAACCATTCTAAACAAATCTCTGGTTTGATGAATCCTAGTCCTAAGGATTTAGAAAATGAAAAGAATAATAATGCTAATGATGAACATAATATCACATCTCCTTGTAATGTCGCATGATCCAAGGCTTTCTCTAAAAGATGAGATACTTTCCATGGGACTTCTAAATCGGGGGTAACTTTGTCTTTATTTTCTTCTAACGCTTTGGTTAATCCTGATCCATGGATTGGGTTTAGATCTGGTTGTTCACTATCATTAGAAGTGGTTTCATCAACTTCTTTTAAGCCATTTGAATAAGAATTCCGACTATTTAAAAACCCATAGGTTGGGACAATTGATGAACTTCTTCTACTTCTAAATGACCCTCCCAAATTACTATGAATGGATCCTATAGAACTTTTATGATCAGTACTATGAATATAAGAAACTCCTGATGACGAAACTGAACTATTGGCTGCACTATTTAATAGATGAAAATTCTCATTATCTAAATCCATGTTTCTTTGGGTATTGAATGAATTACCATAATAATTATTGCCCATCTTTGTGGTTGTATAACTTGTTCCTCCTCCTTGGTTGGATTGGTCTCCTCTATTTCTCATTCTGTTCATAATAGCAATGTTCTTTGGAGATGATCCTGTTTTGGGGGCTTCATGACTATCAGATCTTTTGGCCCCAGGGGATGTCGTAGTAGCCTGATGATTCTTATTAGGATTTAAAATAGGTACAGATGTGGGTCTTTTCAATGATTTCTGGTCTTCGCTTCTTTGTTCAGCTGATTCGTATTTGGTTTTTTCTGGTGGTTCTGATCGTCTTTGACTGCTAGGTTCTCCGTGTTCGGATTCTCCTTGTCCTTCTCCTTCCTCGTCGTCTTCTCCCTTTAATGTACTTTCATGATTAGTATCATCTACATCAGATTCTTTCCTTTGTGAGGACCCATACCTTTGATTAATTTTCAGGTAATTTTGGGATTCTGTATCATCATCATTGTCATTATCATCATCTTCCACAGCATTTTCATCATCCACCCGATTAGTTGACATCCGTAAATTATTAACTTGAGCCATCATACTATTAGAACGTGACGCTTTAGGACTAACAGGACTAATACTAATAGTATTTGCAAATGAATTATTTCGATGTTGATTAATAATATCCATCAAATTATTAGTAGAAGAACTTTTCACTTCAGACCCTGAGTTAGCCGGTATGTCTGTCCTGGAAGATCTCTTTTCTGAGTTCAGTTCTGTGTGAGCAGATCCTCCATAATTAGTGGTCATGGTTGAATTAGAATTAAATGAACCACCAATATTCCCATATTCAGAAAGAATGGATTTGCTATCGTCATCATCATTATTATTATTATTGTTGTTATTATTATTATCAGGCTCTAAATCACCATTACCATCATCATTTCCATATTGGGAGTATTTTAAGGTGTCATCTTCAAAATAATGATTACCATCAGCTTCATGTTGATCAAGACCAACTGCCAACATTCTCCAGATTTGGCAATCTCTAAATCTATTAACACTAGCAGCAACACTTGCATTTAACAAGCAAACATCAATCAATGAAAACCCATCAGGAATAGTTAATAGATAATTATTTGATAGAGTCTCAAACACTACATCATCATTCAATGGTAATGGTAATGACAAAGGAACAACATAAGGAGACGAATAATTAATTTGAACTGCTCTACGAGAATCAAAGTAGTTAATATTATCCAGTCGAATCGTTGGAGAAGCAGCCAATGAAATACCAGATTCCAAAGTAGTTTGTGATGGGTTTCTTCCTAGAAAAGGACGACCAGATATAGGCAGATCTTGAGAATTATGTAAATTTAAGGGCCCTCTTAATTGAGGTGATGGTGATGGGGATTTATTCATCAGGTTTTTTTGAACACTAGCACCAAATGTAGATGAACGGAATAAGGGAGGTCGTGAAGATGGAACTTCTTTTGGTGATGATCCTAATGATGTATTTTGAGAACTTACATTAGAAAAACTATTAGGAACTGAACCAACCACTAGTTTATTATAATCATTTAGTTGATTGATATCATAAGTGTCATTAATACCAATCCCATTCCCGTTCCCATTTCCACTTCCACTTCCACTCCCAAACCCTGAATCTCCTTCAATTGCTGAATCAATGGTATTTTCTCCATTACTTCCTAATGCAGTGAATTCTTGTTTATCAATTGAATTACCTAAAGAAAAATCGGTTTTCTGTTGTGAAACTAATGAAATATCTCCAATATTATTACCCCAAGCTAATGAAACTGTATTTAAAGACTCACTGGGTCTAACAATATTATCTGATTCTGATTCTGAGGTGGTATCAAGACACCTTGATGCAAATTGATTACTTTTACTTAGGGTCCATAATCTTCTTTTATTATTAGGGTTTTTAGCCCATATAAAATTCTGATATGGTTTGTTTGAATAGGAATTTATGATTTCTTTAGGAACATATCGTCTTTTTAAGTTATAGACAGTAATAGTTGGGTCTTCATTTAAATACAGACAAGCAAAATCATAATTAAAAAGAGGGTTATTGTTATTAGAACCAATGCCAAAATCATTAAAATCACTATTATCATCATCATTATCACCAGCAGCATCACCACTTCCAATTCCTGTCCCTGATCCTGCTCCTGCTCCTGCTCCTACTCTACCAGTATCACCACTGCCATATTCATTAATAATTGGATTCTTATATGGACACCATCTTACTTTCATCACAGGACCATAAGTGTGTAAAACATATTCAGGACTGGTATTAGCATAACTATTATTATTCTCTCCATAATTCCATACACATACTTTTTGATCTCTCCCACAAGTAATAACATATTCCTTTTCTGGATGGATATTCAATGATAATGCTGGACCGGTATGGAAATTCCATTTCCGTTCAGGGACTTGAGTAGTTTGATTAAAAGATCTTAAATCATACTTATTTAAAGTCCCAGAATCATGAACCGATAAAATCACCAATTTATTTTTCACCGAACTATGATTTGAAAATTGACATGATCTGACCGAATCAAAATTACTTTTTGGGACAATATTTACTGAAGGTTTATTATTAGCCTGTCTTAAATCCCATAATTTGATGGAACCATCTTGAGAACCCGAAATTACTAAATTGGATGAAAATTCATTATTGGCGGGGTCCAAAAAATCTAAGGAATTTATACATCTTTTATGATCAGTAAACCTTTTAATGACTCTGGATTTACCATTATTTAACACCTGATATAAATTTAATGATCCATTAACCATACCTCCTGCCAAGACATTCTTATGACTTTTAATGGTATTGAAATTATGAAGCTTACTGCTACCTGGGAGTCTTGAAGAGGCCGATGCCATAGGTTCTAAAATATTACTTTCATTTAAAATGGTGGTTTGGTCCCCGTTTAATGTTAATAACTTTAAATAATTCTTCCCACCAATTACTACATGAGAATTGTTACTATTGCCATTATTATTGACGCCATTGACCAATTCCAAATCGGTTAGGCATGACACTTCACGTTCACAGTTATAAGTTAATTTTTCAGTGGGTTTAAAATACCCAATTCTTGATTTTGTAGAACTAGAAGATGATGGAGGTGAATTAGCATCTGATGATTGTTGGTTTAGGGTTCCATAGATATTGAATGCGAATCTCGCCAAGTTCAGATGGTTTGAATTGGAGTAGTTAGACATAGCCAATATTGCTGAGGGGGTATGAGTATATACCCACCTAGATTGAATTCAATATCAATGGTTATTGGTGCAAATCTGTGTAACTAATGTTAAATCGAGATAAATAAAGTCGCATTTTTTTTCCTTGACTTGATTATCTCAATTGTTAATCACTACATTAAAAGGTTAGAGATATAAGCCTAGTAATACCAATTGGTATAATTTTCTAGAGCCGGTTTGATTTCATTTCTGTGGGATGAGTTTATTAGCTGCAGGTACTTTGATGTTCGCTAAACTCTACAAATTCTTAAAAGTCATGTTTAATGTTGGAGTCTCATTAAGTGTTTTGATATTTGCAGGACTCTATTCATATCAAAATAGTTTGATTTATCCATCAGGATTAAATGATGGTCGAGGATATTGTTCGACACCAGATGAATTTGGTATGCCTAATTATGAAACTATCAATTTACAAACAGAAGATGGAGAAACGTTACATTGTTATCTGCTAAAACATGACAAGAATTCTCCTAATTATTCTAATAAAACCGTGGTAATGTTATCACCAAATGCTGGAAATATTGGTCATGCATTACCATTAGTATCAATTTTTTATAAAACTTATGGATATAATGTATTTATATACTCTTATAGAGGATATGGGAAATCTAGTGGGAAACCATCAGAAATTGGTTTAAAAAGAGATGCCCAAACAGTCATGAAATATTTAACTAGTGAAGATGATCAATATCAACAAAGTTCAATAATTTTATATGGAAGATCATTAGGAGGAGCAGTTGCTATTTATATGGCTGCTACTATGTCTAGATCAATTCATGCTGTTATCTTAGAGAATAGTTTTTTATCTATTAGAAAAACAGTTCCTCATATCTTTCCATTTTTAAAATATGCTACTAGATTTGTTCATCAAATATGGGATCTGGAATCTCTTATTCCTACTATACCCGATGATATTCCCTTTTTACTTATGAGTGCTAGAAAAGATGAAATTGTGCCCCCAGATCATATGGATACCATATACTCATTATTGACTACTCAAAATAAAACTATGGTAACTTTTGAAAATAGTCAACATAATGATACAGTTATGCAAGATGGTTATTGGGAAAAAATTCATGAATTTATTAGAGATCAAGTAAATCCAAAAGGGTATTAGGGAGGTAATAATGTTGTCAGTAATATTTTCTATTGATACAGAAAGAGTAAAATTTATTTAAATTACTTAAGACATTCTCCCAAAATCTCAAATAGGAGCTTTTATAACATTAAAGGGATTGGAAAAAGAAAATAATAATAATATATCAAAATATATCAAAATATATCAAAATGGAAATAAACAACCATTGGCATTTCACTCTTATAAAACAATTTGAGGTTTAGCATTTCTATCAGTAGAAGCATCATGAGAAATAAATTCAACTTTTTGATCATCAGATAATTTCAAAACTTTTTTCAATCTTTCACCAACAGTTTTTAATCGATCTTCTTGACAATCTTTAGTCCAAATACCTACTCTGATAGCTTGTCTTTTAATATTTAATACAATTCCATTGACTTCTTCTTCATCATCTTCAATGGTTTCACCAATCATTGATAATAACCCTCTTAACCATAAATCATTAATAACCCCAGAAATTTCTCTTTTATTAGTAAAAGAATATTGCCATTTACCCCCTTTAGCATTTTGTTCATCTTCCCATTCAGGTTTAATACCTTCTTTAAATAAATGATAATCTGATTTTAATGGTAATTGATTGGCTGGAGGAATGGAATTATAGATTCCCCAGAATTCTTCTACTGAAGAAAATGTGATTACTGGTTTTAATAAATCGTGCCAATTTTCATCTTTAGAGACTTGAGGTTTAGTATACCATAAAGTCCATTTGTTGTTTAAAGGATGTTTGGCAGTGAATTCTTCTTTGTTAGATAAAATGGTAGTTTTGTTTTCTAATGATAATGATTCAGTTTGTTGATTTAATTCTTCAGTCATACTTGCCTTTTGATATCTAATTATTTGATTAAAGGTGTTCTTCACAAACCTGAATTTGATGAGAAAATTTTTGTGGTCGTGTGAAGATTGGTTTGTGTTGTGGGTAAATATTGGTCTTGTACTGGTAGATTATGGGGGGTCCGCGTAGATGTGGTACTGGTTGTTTGGCGGTGCCATTGGGGGTTCGGTGGTGGTGTCATTGGGGGTTCGGTGGTGGTGCCCTTGGGGTTCGGCCGTGGTGGTAAAAAGGGTCTACGATCCTGCTTTCTACATAAAAGTGCATAATCAGCTACAACCAATAGCCCATTGAATGGTTAGAGTTACAACACGGTTGTGACTGCATAACTGTGTCTACTGAATTTATACGGTCAAATCTTTCTACTCAGATATTTCTTATACCCCAGAGATCCACTTCCTAAGGCCCCACCACTTCCAAGGCCCCAGAAACCCACCTCCTAAAGCCCCAGAGATTCACCTCCTAAAGCCCCACGGGCTTACTCCCCCTTCTTTTCCCCCTTCTACGCCTCTCTATCATCAGTCATTTATTCCTATAAATCATAAAAACCCTATAACTACCGCTAATACCCCAAATATCCCTGAATAAGTCCCTACAGATCCCCCGTCAGTACTTGAAATGGTGGTCTTTTCATATGATCTTATACCTCCAACTTGGTCTTCACTTTTACTACTAGCCAAGCCAATATTACCTGATTTAACATCATCTGTTTTAGCAGCTGAATATGTGGTCATAAAACTTTGTGAATACTTTGTATGAATTGGGATTACTGACCCATGTTTAGTAACGGTGGTCCATATACTAGTAGCAGGAGTGGTGGTCTTTTTCCCATCATCGTCATCACCGCCTTGTTGAGCTAATGACATTACCCCGTAAACAAACGTCAACCAAATGGTAATAAAGTGAAGATATTTCATGGTATAGGTGATGGCTAATTACTGTTGTTGGTACTAATGGTTCAAGTTTTTGGCGTACCTTAAAGATGTTTTTATGTTGTGAAAAGTGCGAGTGAGTTGGTGATGGCACTAAATGAGCGAATGGGCAATAATAGCACAGCCATACAAATTCGCTCATTGTCTTGCTGTAACTATCAAAGGCTATCGCACCTTTTCTGGTTCTGTCAAATCTTTTCGCGTCCCATCGCACTCTCTCTAGTCCCATCTCATCCTCTCTAGTCCCATCGCACTCCCTCTAGTCCCATCCCATCCTCTCTAATCCCATCGCACTCCCATACAAATTTTTCATGAGATGAGCATTGCAAAATCTTACCACATCAACTACTAAACCACTATGAAACGTTCATTAGCAGAAGAACTAAACGATTTGAACCCCACCACTGATTTTGACATTGAAAATGAAGACATAAGAAACTCCGACTCCGACTCCGGTAGTGAAAGTTCCGATGATGAACAGAAAACTCAGCATTATGTAAAGGCTAATAAATCAGCATTGAGAAATGATGGTCCAAAGAATGTTTATGGAGGACAGAAAAGTAGCAGAGATGAAATTTTCAGCCATCAAGCCGATGATTCTGGTGAATCTGATGATGTGTCTGATGATGGGTCCAATGGTGACTCGGATGGTAATGAATCCGGTAGTGATTCTGGTATTTCCCTTGATGGATTACCATCTGATGATGATGACGACGACGACGATGAAGAAGAAGAAGAAGAAGATAACAACACAACCACCCATCACTCAAATGAACCAGACTCCGATGACGAACACAAAAGAAACAAATTGAAATCATTGATTTCTAAAGAACGTCAAACCATCGGAAAAAGAATTGCTCAATCCACTGCAAACGAAGCCTTAAAAGGATATACCGTAACCCAACAGCATAAACAATTTGACCAATTAATAGAAACTCGTATAAAGTTACAAAAATCCTTAACCAATGCCAACATGTTACCACAAGATCATCAAACTGGTAAACCATTTATGACTAAAGATACTCCTGAAAATATTGAAACTATTGAAAGTAAATGTTATGATTTATTGGACACCATAATGAAACTAAGGAACCAATCATACAAAAAAGATTCCTTAGGGAAAGTTTCCTTACCTAAAAGGAGAAAAATATCAAATTATGTTGAAACTGCTAAGAAATTTGATGATAAATTAAATGATTATAGAGCCATGACCTTAAATAAATGGTCTAATAAAGTATCAAATTCATCAGGATCTAATGCTTTAAATGCATCCAAATTCAAAGTGGTTAATCAAACTGCTGAACAACAAGTGATTAATAACTTGAATGATATGGAACGGTTAAAGAGAAGAAGTTATTTAAATAGAAGTTCAATAATTCCATTAGGATATGATCCAAATAGTCAAGACAATGACAATGACAATGACACTAATAACAGTAACAATGATAATACCACTGATATTAATCCCGATATTCCTACTGCTATCAATACCAAACATAAAAATGAATTGACTCAAATTTATGATGATGAAGATTTCTATAGAATTCTTTTAAATGATTTAGTGGATAAAAAGATCGCATCAACTAATCCAACTTCTGGTATAACATTATCATTACGTCAAACCCAAAAGGCACAGAAAAATAATAAAAATGTTGATACAAGAGCATCAAAAGGTAGGAAATTGAAATATAATATTCAAGATCCTATTTCCCATTTTAAAACTCCGTTAACGTTAAAATGGGATGATTATCAAATTGATGAATTCTTTGCATCATTATTGGGACAAAAGATTAATATGAATGAGGTTGATGAAGGGGGTGATGGTGATGATGATGATGAAGATGATGATGATGGTGTTGGTGCTGTGGGAGCTGGTGATAATAATGAGTTAATAACAGATGACTCTGTTAAATTATTTAGTTGATATAGTGATTGGTTGTTTTGTAGCATGGTAATAATATTTGCATTCTTTCTGATTTTCGCAATAATTGAGTTTAGAAAATAGGTAGTTAGTGAGAGGATTCTAACTGAGTTCTCAGGTATGAGGTATTGGACGCCAGTGGGCGAAGTAATAGAGGTATGGGAGTAGGTATAGATGTAGGAGATAGGAGCATCTATTGTCTATAATGCCTATTACAACATGCTATATGTTATTGTATATTCCTGTCAAATCATTTGGTTAAAAGCTCTGTAATACTCTCACACTCTATTGGTTACTGAGGCGGTGATAATGCGCGACCGACCATGCGCAAGCGGTGATTTATAGTCATCAGTAAACATTCTGTATGTTCACATTTAATACATGAAAGTTTTAGGTACTTAAAACTCATAAACACTCAAGACCTCATAAACCCCATAAACTCCTAACACCTAGAAATACTTGTTCGAATAAACATGAATGGTGAAAGTAGTGCTAGTAGATTGGCTCGTATGAGAGAATCTCAACGAAAACTCCGGACTCAAAGAAAGAATGAACTCGAGGATTTAAAAGAAAAATATCAATTATTATTACAAGAGAATGAAAGACTTAAAAATGAATCTTACAAGAATAAACAGGAATTATCTATGGGGCTTTCACTCTTTGATACTGAAATCACCAGTGGCCAATTAGAGAAATTAATTACTGAAGTTGACGTAGATGATGGTAATCCTCAATATGATGTTATTCCCATCGATGAATTTATAAAACAAGGGAATTTTGAAGATCATCCATGTTTATTTATGGATGGAAGGTTTATTTTACAAGAAATTTGTATTAAAAATATGGCATGTATGACCAGAGCTTTAACCAATTATTCTTCGATTGCTTTAAAAGATACTCCATTAAGATTCATTAAAACTTATGGGTTAGGAGTAATGAAATATCATTTAAGTTATATTCGACAGATAGCTAAGCAAGGAATGATTCCTAAAGATTGGCTTAATGACGATAGAGTTTTACCTAAAGGGGCTTTATCAATAGTAGAAGTATTACATTATATTTGTAATAATGCTGCTTCAAAGACTCTTAATTCATATGTTTTATGTGCATTTGTTTCAAGGTTTAGTTTTGCTTGTGATCAAGGACTTGCCATGTTTGAACATGATTTGTTGAGATGTATAGAATATGCTAATTCTTCTAATTTTGATGAAGCTTATTTATTGGGTACTGTTGATGAAAGTTTATGTCCTGCTGGAGTATTTCCAAAGTCTTTTGTATAGATAGAGAAGGGTTTGGTGTAAATAAAATTTTGTTGAATCGTTTGTGAATCGTTTGTAAATAGTTTGGTTGATATGTTTTACAATATATTACGTGGTATAAGGGATGAGGATTTTGTAGGAGTTTTGAAATTTATTGTAATGAGTGAAACGATGTTAATTGATTTGAGTGATGATCAGGGCAAAATTAAAATCAGCAATTTTACAATTGTTCACGACCGGATTTTCAAGGACCAACCAAAATGGTGCCAACTCTCTTATAAAACCTTAACACTATTTTGGCTCAATCGATTAAGGTTTTATTAAATTTTAGCATTTATTTAACTCCATCGAGTAAATAGGTTAGATCATTAAATTCATAAGCAAAAGAAAGTTCAATTTCTTAGTAGAAACGTCTATTGCTTATTGTAAGAATGGAAAGGCTCAAGAAGGGCTAACAGTAAGTTGTTTGTCTTTCTTGTCAGACACCCCCCCCCCCCCCCCCCCCC